>CM062819.1:302635369-302900369 GCA_031772625.1 Pinus tabuliformis
TTTATAGCCAAAAGAACTTAATCTTTGATAGCAATAACAACAATCTCTTTTTAAATGAATAAAAACTACTTTGCTTCCTTTATCTAGTATAAAAACTACATAGAATACCTCTATCATATTTTTACTACAACCCTCTCATATTCTGTTAACAAGTTCTCAATTGAAGTTTCAAGTAATGAAAGAAATAGAAAAACAACCCATGGTATGAAAAGATTGTAAATGTGCAAGGAGAGAAATTAAGGAAGCTGTTGACCAATCTTTTAAATTTGGCAAGATAAAAATATACAAAGCCCTAACTAAAAGGAAAGAAAGGAAGTTATTCGTAAAAGACAAGAGAATCTCTTACACCTCTCTGAGGTAACTCCTAAGAAATTCTGGAGGCAGATTCTAACTAGGAAAACTAAAGATAATAATAAAATTGCTTTACACAACTAGAATTCCTATCTTAAAAATATTTATGAATCTCCAAATGTCATGGATAACTTTGAAACCATGCTCACAACGAAGGAAGTTTTCTCTTTAAAAGACATTGATTTTGTGGTTAAATGCCTCGCAAATGGGAAAGCTAAGGACATTGAAGGTATTGGAGGTCTTGTCCTCATCCCCCACATCCACAGTGCTTTCAATCAAGCAGTCAAGCAAAGGTTCCCTAAACTGTGGACTCAGAGCCTCATTATACCTATTTTTAAAGTGGGGATACAAATAACCCCTCTAATTATCGGACAATTATGATCAACCCTCTCTTAACCAAGTTATATGGTATTATTTTGGAAAATAAGTTGAGCATATGGCTTGAAAGTGAAGGTAAGCATGCTAACAACGGACCACTTCCTTACGCTTAGGATCATTGTGGAGGAATGTCATAATGATAAATCCAATATCTTTTGTTGATTTGTGGACTTTAGAAAGGCTTTCAGTACGGTTCTTAGAAACAACCTATGGAATATATTAGAAGAGCTAAAGGTTCCTTTTGAGTTGAGAGCTGCCAATATAAGGTTATACGAGAATGTAATTTCCAAGTTAAGGAGAAATGAGGGATGGTTGAAAGATATTAACTGTAATATGGAGCTAAACAAGGTTTCCCTCTCTCCACTACCCTATTGGCATTTACATTGACAGGCTAGAAGGTTTTTTAGAGGAAGCAAGTTGTGATGGCATGATCTTAGCTGGGATAGTCATCATCCTTGTTCTCTATGCTAACAATATTGTTCTTCTCGCAAGGTACACATCTCATCTTGATAAGAAACTTAGACTTCTTAAGGATTTCTGCTCTACCATGGGTATGATTGTTAACAATAAGAAACCAAAAGTTATGATTATCAATTCCAAGAAGGGCACTTACACTAATTTTATGTATGACAATAGTAACTTGGAGGAAGTGTCTTATTACAAGTACCTAGGAATTCATATTCATCACAAGCTCAACTGGAACTATAGCATTGAGAAAAGGATTAATGGGGGGTGGAAATCTTATTTTGGTCTTGAAAATAATTGTAAAATGACAAACCTCATAATGTGTGGTAGAAAGAACTTCCTCTTTGAAACTTTAGTCACTCCTATTATCTTATATGGATGTGAAGTTTGGAGTTGCAGCATTTCTATAGAATCATGGAGAAATATTAAGAAACTCTAGAAGCATTTTATAACGAATAACCTCAAAATTAAAAAATACAATACCTATCCTATTATCCTTATAGTAGTGGGTCTTTCCCCGCTCGAGAGTTAACTATGACTATGCTTCTGTTGTACAAGCACAAACTCTAACACAGAAGACCATAGACTTCCTAAACTCGCTGTAAATTCCATCCAAAACCATGTAAGGCTCAAATGAGGTTGGTATAAAGACACTAGGGCCTGGTTAAACCATTAGGAGATCGACGAGAATGTTGCTTTACAAAACACTAATAACATTAAAAATACTGTTACTTTTAAGTTCAAAGAAAAATTGTGGTGTGAAAAAGATTTAACAGCTAAAAAAAATTAAGATATTATAATAAGGTCATCAACCACACCCTAGAAGATCAAAAGTATCTCTATGTTTTAACTAGCTCGAAGAAGAAGATTAATATAGCCAAGATTAGAACGAACTCTCATGAGATCCATATTGAAACGGGTCATTGGGGAGTTCCTAAAACACCATGGATGGAAAGGATCTTCCATCTCTGTGAGAATATGAACATCGAGGATGAAAATCATTTCCTCTTATAGTGCCCTACATACAACCACATTAGATCTTAGTTTCATAATCTTTGTTGCAATTCTGACCTTACTAGCCTTGTACGATGTCATAATTATAGTGAGATTGAGAGGCTCCTCTCCAAGCTTTTTGAGCATGGGAATAAAATCTTAAATCAAACTAAATAATTCATTTCTTTAGGTCCTATAGACCAAAGTTTGGTATAAGTGGAGATTAACCATCATCATAATATTTTATTAATATATTGTAAGCTATTTATAATAATTTTCATATATATATATAATATAAATTAATAAAGATATTAAATAAAAAGAAAACTATTTTAAAAAAAGAATCAAATTATTATAAAAAAATATTAATTATAATTTATATTTATATTTAATTCTTCTCCCTCTATAAACTATGTCCACATTACTTGATGTCATGAATCTAAAATAAGTAAGTTAAAATAGTGATTATAATTAGTTGAATTTATATTTTCAATCTTTTATAGTAATTTATTATTTTTTTGAGAGGTGAATTTTACAAATTAGAATGATAGAAATGCGTTTTGTATTTGATGCCATGAATTTAATTTAAAATAGTGATTATAATTAGTTGAATTTATATTTTCAATCTTTTATAGTAATTTATAAAAAAATTTAAGAGGTGAATTTTACAAATTAGAATGATAGAAATGTGTTTTGTATTTGATGCCATGAATTTCATGCATGTTATTTTTAAAACAAAATAAAATATTCACTAACTAAAAAGTAGTGGAGTAATTATAATGAGTTCAATTTATATTTTGAATCTTTTATAATAATTTATTATTTTTTTGTGAAGTGCATTCAACAAATTAATATAATAGAGATGTATTTTGTATTTGATGCAATGAAGTTCCTTCATGTTCTTTTTAAAATAAAATAAATTAACACCACTACATTTATATTAATATAAATTTGTTGATAAAAGAAAATAGCATATGATATAATAATTAATATTAATATTAATATTAATAACAACTTCAAATAGAATAATACATATGATTTAAATAATACAAAAATCATATTGGGTAAGGTTTGCATCTCAAGGGGAGATAGAGGAAAAAACGCCGGGAGAAGAGATGGCCATCGTTGAGCTTGTGACCTGCGCAGGGAATGGAACCCTAGGCATGGTGATCGTCGGAGGCGGTGTGGAGGGTAAGGACGCAGTCCCCCACAGGATTGAAAGCAAGAACGTAGCGTGGGAGTGTTACGACCCTCCTCAAACCCCAGAAGCAACCTTGATTATGCGGGCCATTACCTAGAAGATGCCGGAAGTCGTGGGTACAGTGTTTACCCTTCACCCATATCACCCTATGCATGATGGGACAAATAAATCTAGGGCCGATCTGAAGGAGAAGACAACAATACCGTCCGAGATCAGAGATCTGCAGCTCGTTTTCGTTTTTGGGTTCAGATCTCGATTTGGGGGCGGAAATTGGTCAGACAGCGCCTGAAAAATACCGGATCTGCCAACTCAGGACATGCATGCAATGTCGTAGGTTTGCATGGAGCAGATCTGCCTATACACACATTTGCATGGCCCAATCCCTGTAGAACCCGGACGGATCTCTCAAATATGAACAAGAAGCAAGACCTCCAGGAGCTCAGGCAGTTGGTAGGTGGTTTTATACATCGATCCAACAGAGAGTCGGCAGATCATGACAGGCAAAGGGTAGAATGCCGCATTAGAAGCTCAGATCGGAAGATCGCCGACAGCTAGACCACAAGGAAACTAGCAACGTCACCGTCTTAGGCAAAGTAGGAACTCAGCAAAATTGCAGACATCAGGTAACTCCCTTTCAGATCTTCATTAAAACCCCAGAGACGCAATCTTCTTTAGTTTGGGTACATGCAGAAAACACTGTGTTGCAGCTGAAGCAGAAAATCTGTACATTGACTGGATACCCTAGCCAGATCCAACACTTAGTCAATGGCATATGGTCTCTCCAAGACAACAGAACCATGGGAAGCTATGGGATTAGCCTAGGGGAAACCATTCTTTTGAACCTCAGACTGAGAGGTGGAGCCCCTCCTCAGGGCCAGTCAAGCAGTGCAGGAGGAGACAAAAACTCCTCAGGAGGGGACAAGGGGAAAAAACCAGCATCTCAGCAGCAACCCAAAGGAGGATCCTCCTACAAAAACATTATTCAGGGTAACAAAGATACAGGGTCCTCTCCAGATCAAGGCAGGTATACTCCTAGGCCATACATCGTAGATCAGTTAGGGCAAACCCCAGCCCTAAATTTTGACTCTACAGGACTTGATGTTTTCGTAAAGTCCTATGAAACGCAGGCCCTAATCTGCCGTTTTAACAGTTTTGGCCGAAACCAATGGATCTATTCCATTGGATCTTCACCTCTTGGACCATGGAATGTGATATACATTTATGTTCCAAGGGTTTTTTTATAGTTAGATTTGCCTCTTTGGAATTCAGAGAAAAAATCATCAGAGATGGGCCTTGGTTCTGGGGAACATCGGGGCTGTTCATGACCCCATGGTTCCCAGAGTTCGATCCAAACAACATGACTGTATCCAAAGTACCGGTTTGGGTCCGTCTATACAACCTTCCCCTTCACTTTTGGAGTGAACAAGTCTTGGAAGGAATTGGGAACAGCATAGGGAAATACATCAAAACAGATCTAGAGAGGACTGATGAAAGGATTTACACTTTTGCACGCATTTGTGTGGAAGCAGATCTAAGCAAAGGGCTGCCAGACAGCATAAAGCTGATCTATAAACAACAAAACTGGCTGCAAGCACTAGACTATGAAAATACTGCTTTCAGATGCAGGCTTTGCAGGCAGACAGGACACCTGCAAAGCACATGCCCAGAAGAAAAAAAAGCAAACAATAAAAAGAAGCAGAAAGGGAAGCAGAGGAAAGGATGGCAATTTCCCCCCCCTGACTCAGATGATGAAGAATCAGAAGCAGAAGAGGATGACACCCATGCAGAGAATGCAGAGGTACCCCAAGAAATGGAGACACAGAAGGAAAATACAACAGAAAACATGATCACAAAGCTCCATCAAAACCAGGCAGAGAAGACAAGCAAGGATCAAAGTATGGGAGGGATCAAATGGCAACACCTCTCAGATACTTCAGACTCAGACAAGGAAACAGCCCCTCTGAAAGCAGAAACACAGTTAGCCATAGCTTCAATCGAGCCCACTCAAGGAGAGTGGCGCAAGGTCGAAAAGAAAAAGGGGAGAAAAACTTGAAGTGTGAGTTTTTACTCACTGCCGGATCTCAGTTTTTTGCCTCTTTCTTCTTTCTCCTCTCTTCTCATTTCTTATTCTTTTTTATGCACGTTAGTCTTCTAACGTCGCGTGGGGTGCAAAGGCACTCGAACCCATATGGGCTGCTTATGGAAATGCTTAAATGCATATGCTAGTGTAACTTTTCATTTTATAAATAAAAGGTTACCGTTTTTTTTCTTTGGAAAAAAAAAATAACAACTTCAAATCATTTTTGAAATTAATAATAGTACATATAAGCAAATACTATAAAAATTATTTGAACAAAATTTAATAAAACAAAGCATGAAATTAAATAAAACATATTAATAAAAATTAATAACCTTAATATATACCATTATTTATCATAGAAAAATATGATAATATAAATAATGAAATTAATAATGAAATATTAGTAATAAAAATTAATAACCGAAATAAAAAAACCATATCATTAACCAATGTGAAATGTTGCTAATTAATTCACAGTATTAATAATAATACTATTTTTGAAAATGAAAAATATTATTATTAAGAATACTATTAATATAATAGAAAAATAAAATAAAAATGGAAACCCTAGTGGAGCTCTGATGGTCGGCACACATGGAGCTCCTATGGTGATGCTGCAATGCACTTGACAGTCAGGGCTAAACTCCATGCCTTGCCTGACTCCATTCTGCCTACCTCCCTCCTGCGAGTTCCGAGGAAGTCCTTTATTGGGATGTTCCCACTTTCCGCGTAGACTGTAACTTCCATGGACCAGCTCCCTGTTCACTAGCTATGGAACTGGATGAGGTTGATTATTTTGAGGATCCCAATCCCCATGAGGTTATTTGGACTCACCAGCATGGCATGTTGGGTTCCATCTCCTTCGTCTCATCCCTATGACCTCTGTTTGCACCTCGCGCTGCACTAGATCGACTTGGGCCATTTGTGACCCATCCACCACCCTCTGTTAACCTCAAAGATGCCTTTGGCTTGGACTGCCCTGCGCTCTTCCTGACTACCTTGAATCTTCTCAGAACCTGCCTGCAACCATCCCCTACATTTGACACACCACTAGCCCATCTACCTCACATCTCCACCCCACCTTGTTATCCTTCCTCCTCGGGCATCCCTCCACTTGGGGCTACTACCCACCCTTTTCCTGCTCAGTGCAAAAGCACCCTCAATCCTAGAGGCCCTACACCATGCACCCCTATCTAGTCTGGCTACTTGAGCATGCCGATTCCAAACCCTAAATCTACCCCTTCCAACCTGCAAATGGTTAACCAGGGCATCAGGGGTCTCCTTCAGGATTACTCGACTACTCGTAGGTTGGACAAAGTTAAGAAAGGGAGGTGTCTGAAGGCTATTGACAGGGATATCAACCTCTCTCTAGGGGAAGACCTCTCGATGGGGGAAGTTGTTGATACAGCCAAAAAGGTTCCGGTGGGACGTGTTCGAGGGTGGCATTATACTGTGGAGAGACTTCATCTCTAGACCTTAGAGATTTGGGGCACTTTACTCAAAGAATTGCCCACCATTCGGGTGCTCGTGTGAGGTTGGTTCGCCCTTCGATTTCATGAGGAATAATATACTGACTGGATACTTTCTAGGTTCTGGCATATTAAATTAGCCCTAGTACTACTGAAATGATTGGATCCATTATTTGACCCTTAGAGGCAATAGCTATGAGTTGGGCCGATATGATCTTTTTTACCAGGGCTGCCTATGCAATACTGGAATCCAGTTGTATTCAAGTGCATTAGCAATGTGTTGGGCACCTATTTGGAACATGACCAATCCTATGAAACATCGGGAATATGACTATGGCTCACATTCCGGTACATCTGGATACAAGAGAAGGCCAGGAGGAGAAGATTACCCTATGTTAGAGGCACTTGTTTCGTAGACAAAATCTTGATTATGAAGGTGTTCCATTCAAGTGTTGGTGTTGCCATAAGGTTGGACATATTTACAAGGATTACCCACTTCTCTTACCGTCTGCTCCTCCTGCATCAAAGGGAATGAAGCATCTCCAAACTGAAGACTTGATTGTGAATGATCAATCTACAGGTCCAGATACTCCAAAAGAAGTGGCTCGAGACACTGTTCAGCCAATCGTACTTCCTAGATGCCACCTACTTCCCCTCCTATGACTAGATCCTAGTCTAATGTGGTGGCTTCTCCTACAACGGGTACAGTTTCTATCCATTTTCCTTTGCACTGAATGTTAATCATTTTAATTTCCCTTTGGCATCATCTGCATCTACATCTTGTATGATTACCTCCCTCATTATTTGTGCACTTGATCCCCCACTACCTATTTTTTCCACCACCCCTTCGGCTGTAAGATTACAGGGGCTCCAAGACATTCCTAATCCCCTTATGCCTCAGGTTCTTTTCCATACAACCTCTGCTACCACCACCAGGCTCATGATTTGAGAGGATTAGGCATCACTCCCTCTCAAGTCGAGCACAAAACCTCCCGGGGGAGGCCTTCCAAGATGTTCAAATCCATCAAGATTGTTCGGGTTGATGTAGCTCTAGGTATACAGAACACCATTGAAAGGGTAATTAGATCATAGGACACCCTTGGAAATGTTCCCCCATGAAGTGGCTATCCTTCAATTACAGGGCTTTAGCTAGCCCCTCTAAAAAATTAACTCTCAAGAGACTCTTGAGCAGTGAGCCTTGTGATATTATCTTTCTACAAGAAACACTGGGTAGATATGATCTGATTGTTAGGACCCTCCAATCTATCAAGCCAGGATGGAAATTCCAAGCTCTGGATGCTACTGGGAGATTGGGAGGTTTAGCACTTAGGACAAACCCTTAACCCATCAAGGTCACTTCTGGTTGGGGAGGTCATGGATTCCTTGGTATGGATATTTTTTGAGCTAAACTAGAAAGAAATCTCTATATTATGAACATCTATGCACCTAATCTCAGTCGACTAGCCTTTTGGAAAGGTTCGTAGAGAACCCCTTGATAAACCATTCCACTATTATAGGATGAGATCTCTTGTGGAAACCACTCATAACTATATCGACTCTCAGATCAGCTAGGTTTCCTTCTAGAGAAACACAGTCTTATTGATGTCCCTATGAACAAGAAGATGAAAATTAGCACAGCAGTAGGACTGGAGAAGCAACTCTAGGTCGGAGACTAGAAAGATTTCTCATTCATGAAGACCTGTTCATTTCCCTCACTAATTATAGACAGTGGGTGGGCACTAGAGGGATCTCAGACCATTCTCCCATTTATCTGGAAGTGGTAGGATACTTCAATAAACCTAGGGATACTTTCAAGTTTAACTTGACTTGGTTAAAGGACCCTGAATATCTCAGGTTTGTTAGGGATTATTGGAAAGCCCATCCCCTACCAAATGATCAGAGCAAGGTCGGTGGTTTTTGTCGCAACCTAGTCAATCTCAAGAGATTATCCACTAATTTGGCCAAGAGGAAAAAGTCTAGGGAGGAACATACCCTTGGTGACCTTGAAAATAAGCTAGCCTCACTAATGGATGATCGGGAGAGAGGGTACACCTCTATCGAAGAAAAAGTACACCTTGTGGACTTGGAAGCCCAAAAATCCAAGATTCTGCTGGATCGGGAAGAAACATGGAGACTCAGAAGCAGAGAAATTTGGTTACAAGCTAGGGATGGAAACACTAAATTCCTTCACAAATATGCCAATGGAAGGAAAGCTAGCGACACTATCTGGCAGATGCCTATTGAACAGGGTTTGATTGCTAATACATATAATCAGTTGTCTAGGCTAGGGACCACTCACTTTAAGCGGCTATTCAAAGCCCCACCAGGCACAACCATTGTTGATATTATTCATATTGCAGGGCACTACCCTAGACTTTTCTTCATTTTAATGGAAGGTCTTAGTAGGCTGATTTCCTTAGAAAAGAGAGCCAGAAGGCTCAAGGGCCTTAACATCACGGAGCAATGCACAACTACACATCTGCTTTTTGTGGATGACATTATGATATTCTTAGATTGAAGCATTCAGTACATAAATACTCTCTCTGAAGTGATGAAACTACTTTGTGACGCAATATGGATGGAAATTGTTATCGGACAAAATGAACTCCTCATCAACTCAAACGTGAAAGACAACATGACTGAAGCAAAGACTATAATTGTAGGCCTTGAATCCACACTAACGCTAGTTTTTGATCCGGATTTAAACAGGAACGCAACAAATTACAGAGATAACCATATACACAAAGATGCAGCGGAAATAATACTTCATTTCATTAATGGAAAATACTGAAATATGCTTACAACCAGAAATGGAAATAAACCAGCTAGGGCGATGGTAGCTTATCTCTGAGAAGAGATGTGGTGACTACATGCCTCTGAACTGTGTTACAATGAGGCTCGAAGGCCTATTTATTGTTGAGAAACAATGGAAAACCCTTAACATTCCAAAACCTAACCCTAGGAGATGAAACGCCAAACTGTGGGCCCCGTTTGGGTAAATTGGTACATCAACTTCCCGGGGTCGTAACTTTGGCATACGATCTCCGTTTGACGCATACAATAGCTCGTTAGAAAGATCTATCCGAGCACTACCACTTTGGGAAGGGCAACATCAATCTATGAACCCATGTTGCCCCCAGATTTCCAAAAACGTCGTTTAGGGCCTCAAAACGTCTCCAAAAGTTCAGGACCCGAAAAACTGCTAAAAATAGTAAGTTGTGCTACAATTAAGGAAACTGAAAATGCTGGGAGAAACAATGGTGGGGTCCAGGTGGACTTGGCAGGTGGCCACCAATATCCACCTGGATCATTCCTCCCCCCTTAGGAAGCAATGGTCCCCATTGTGTTGAGTTCCTCCATGAGATGAGGAAACTTTTGCTGAACTTGTTCCCTGGTGAGCCACTTGCCCTACTGAAGGAGTTGGCCTGCTTTGACAACTCGATACAGTTGAACATTCTGTTAGCGAGTGTTCTTGATATGTGCGTCCATGATTCGATCAGTTGCAGCTTGTTCTATGCAATCTGGATTTAATTCTGTGGGTTTGAGTTGTTCTGCAATGTCGGATGTGTCTAGCAATGGTGGAAAGTATGGCCGAAGGCGGTCCACATTGAACACTGGGTGCAGGCCAAGGAATGGGGGAATGCTGAGCTCAAATGCATTGTCTCCCATAGCCTTAGTAATGGTGTAAGGACCATATCAGAGTGGTCTCAATTTCCGATAGGCTCTAGTAAGGCGTTCCTTTTGCAAATGCAACCAGACTTTGTCGCCCACTTGAAACTTGTGTGGCACCCGATGTTGATCATGTCGCTGCTTGTACTTGGCATTTGATGCGCTCAATGAAGCTGGTGGAATTATCTGTTTCGGACTGGACATGAGATGAATTTATGTGAGTAGCTGCAAATGGCATGGCCACATCGATGGGGCATAGTGGCTGGAATCCCAAACCCACCTGAAAAGGGCTATGGCCAGTGGAGCTGTGAAGAGCTCGGTTGTAGCTGTGCTGAACATAGGGGAGGCTCTCGTCCCATGTGCGTGGATGCTTTTAGTTATACATGCGCAGAATGTGCACAATCATCCTATTAACAACCTCTGTCTGGCCATCAGTTTGAGGATGGAAGGCTGTGGACTTCGTGAGTTTGGTGTCCAGCATTGACCAGAGACTGGACCAAAATGTGTTGAGAAACCGACTGCCCTGATCTGAGATGATAGACTGTGGGATCCAAAAGTGCACCCATACTCGTTCAAAGAAGAGTTTAGCAGTGGCTTCTGCTGTGATATTCTTCTTGCAGGCCGCCATAATGGCCATCTTCGAGAACCTGTCGACGACCACAAAAACACAGTCATTTCCATGCTTAGTGGAAGGAAGGCCTGACATGTAATCCATGGATATGGATTCCCAAGGTCGACTAGGGGTAGGCAACGGGGTATAGAGGCCGTGCTTCTTAATGGTTGGTTTGGCAATGGCACAGGCAATACATGATCTAATGTACTTCCCAACATCCCGTCGAACGGCCAATAGAAATAATTTTGCAGTACTGCCACTATTTTCTCGACCCTGAAATACCCAGCAGCCCGACTGTAGTGTGCTTCCCAAATCATCTTGGCACGCTCGCTTGAAGGAACACAAAGGTGACCCGAGTGGCATAACAGGGCATCTTGGAGGTGAAAATCTGGAACATATGGACCCTCCAAGAGTGTCTGGTATGTGTGGCCGAATTCTGGGTCACTTTTGTAGAGAAGTGGCCAATCAGAAGTCTCGTTCCCACAAGAGTTGAGCACGGTGGTTAACGCCATGATCGGTGGTCGACTGAGGCAATCTGCAACATTATTGGTGATACCCTTCTTATACTTGATATTCAAGTGGAACTGTTGTAGGTATGTAGACCACTTCTGATGGCAATCACTCTGTAATTTCCCTTGGGTCTGTATGAACTGCAGGGGTCGGTGGTCTGTGTGGATGACCGTTTCCTTCCCCAAAATGTAATGCTTCCATTGTCTACAAGCCTGTACAACGGAATACATCTCTTTATCATAAGTGGGGTACTTTCGGACTGTGTCTAAAAGTGTTTCACTGTGATATGCCACTGGATGTCCATGTTGAGTAAGGACTGCCCCAATAGCATAGTCAGAGGCATCTGTTTCGACCTCAAATGGTTGTTGTAAATCTGGTAACGCGAGCACTAGTGCCGTGCATAGGCGATCCTTCAACTCCCTGAATGTCTTCTGTTGAGATTCAGACCAAAAGAATTTTGCTTTTGCCCCTCCCTTGGTGACTTGACTCAAGGGCCAAGTATTATGAGAAAACCCCAACACGAACCTGCGGTAGAAGTTGGCAAGACCTAGAAAGCTGCGGAGCTCTATTAGAGTGGTTGGAGATGGCCAATCCCGAATGACTTGAATCTTGGCTGGATCAACATGCACCCCCTGTTCATCAATGATGTATCCCAGATACTGAACCTGGGTCATGCCAAAAGTGCATTTCTCCAAATTGGCACATAGCTTGTGTTGCCGCAGTGTTTGGAGAACCTGTCAGATGTGGCGGAGGTGCTCTTCCGAACTCTGGCTGAAGATCATAATGTCATCCAAGTATACTACTACAAAGGAGTTGGTGAATGGCCGCGAGATGTCATCCATTAGCCTCATGAAGGTTGCAAGAGCATTCGTCAATCCGAAAGGCATAACCAACTATTCGAAAAGGCCCTCCTTGGATTTGAAGGCGGTCTTCCACACATCAGAGGGTTCGATTGGTACCTAGTGATATCCTAACTTCAGATCGATCTTGCTGAAATATTTCGCCCCCTTTAGTTGGTCCAGGAGGTCATCAATCCACAGGATTGGGTACCTATTACGGACAGTGATCTTGTTCAACGCTCGATAGTCAATACAGAGTCTCCACGTCCCGTCCTTCTTTTGTACCAACACGATTGGGCTCCCACAAGGCGATGAACTCAGACGGATGTGACCTTTCTGCAGGAGCTCCTGAATCTGCCTCTTGATTTCATTGTTCTCCAGAACGGAGTGCCAATAAATTGGTCCATTGGGTAGCGGCACACCTGGGGTCAGATTGATGCAGTGCTTGACCTGACAGTGCAGAGGAACCCTGCAGGGGAGGTGAAGATGCCCTCGTACTCTTCGACAACCTTGTCCATCTGTAGTTGTCGTGCAGAGGGACCCCGTCTGGAGGCCGCAGCCACCGTCTCCTTATTTCCTTGAGGGCGTATCATCAAGAAAACAAATTTCCTGGTTTTGGAAATGATCTTACTGCATTTTTTTGCAGTAATCAAAGAGATGGCGGTAGGTGGTGCTACCTTTGGTATCCTGTACAACTTATCTCCCAATGTAATAATAACAACACGGGGCCTTGATTCATACACAGCATGTCGCTTCCACAAGTATGGTTGTCCTAATAATACATCACAAACTTCAAGGGTAGCAATGTCACACAATACCTCATCCGTGAAGGGCTTGATGTTGTATGGAAGGCGACACTGCTGGCTCACGTGAAGATCTCGTCCTTGGTGAAGCCACCTAATGTTGTATGGTTGTGGATGTGCTGTGGTCGGTAAGCCCAACCGCTTCACGACCTCTGCCGAAATGAGGTTCTTTTGACTCCCGCTATCAAAAATGAACTGTATCGGGGAGCCCTTTACCCACATGTGGGAGTGGAAGAGACGCTCCTCCTCCTCTGGATCTTTGGGTTCATTTTTCTAGATCTTGGCGGTAGCAACAGTGGTGTTGGGATCCGCATCAATGATCTGCTTCCCTTTTTCATTCCCCTTATCGGGTTCTGACTCAGAGTCAGAACATGCATCTGATTCTGAAACCTTTAGCTCAGCCACCAGTGACTGCTTGGCCCGACACTCACTTGTGTTGTGAGTGGAGCTCTTATGGAACTCACACCATTTTCTAGTGTCCTTTTTCGGCTTCGCGGCGCTGTTCTTTGCTTGCAGCTTCAGCGGGTTGTCTTGGGCTGTCCCACCTTGTCTTTGTCCTTTGTTCTATGGTTTAGGGGCACCTTTCCCCTGATTTGGATTCGTAGATCCAAAGTCTCGCTTCTTTTGTTTAAAATTCTGCTCGACCTTGATGGCATATTGGTATGCTGCGCCGAGCGAGGAGATGTTCAAGAATTGTATTTCTTCTTGGATGTACTTGTGCAGGCAGCCAGGGTATTTGAGTATCAAATGTTGCTCTGAATCCTTGATACCCAACTTTGTGCGAAGGGTATGGAAAAGATTGGTGAACTTTGGCACGTCTTGGTCCCTTCCCTGCCGCAGCGTGGTCCACTTTATGTATTCATCCTCATAGCTTCCGACAGGGTAGTACTGCTCCTTGATGGCATCCTAGAATGAATTCCAGGTGGGTGCGGCTTAAAATAGTGAGCCAGTACTTTCATCCTTCTGCTCGCAGTAGGTTTCCCACTAGTCCTTGATGTGGGGGGCTGCTTTGAGAAGAGAGAAAACAATCTTTTCCTGACTCAAAAATTCATGAAGAGAAAAATAACCCTCTAACAGATTTAACCATTTATATACGGCATCTACGTCTATCTGACCATCGAATATGGGGATTTCAAAATTAACTTGTACCTTAAAGGGCGTGGCGTTTCCAGAGCAGCTGCTGGAAGCCGATGCGTCGCTTCTGGGTAGCTGCTGAAGGATCTGGGCAAAGCTGTCCATCATCGCGTTCCGTTGTCGCTCGAGGGCTTCTTTGAGCAAGATTTTGATGGGATCTCCTGCCCTCTCATCTTTCTTCTCATCTGCCATGGGAGGCCGTCGGGATTTGCGAGGCTGGTCTTGCAAAGGTTCGACCAGTTCAAGCCCTAACTCCTTATATCTCGACCTTGTTGGGGACATGAAAAGAAAAACAGAGAAAAAGAAGACCGCTCTAATACCATTGATCCGGATTTAAACAGGAACGCAACAAATTACAGAGATAACCATATACACAAAGATGCAGAGGAAATAATACTTCATTTCATTAATGGAAAATACTGAAATATGCTTACAACCAGAAATGGAAATAAACCAGCTAGGGCAATGGTAGCTTATCTCTGAGAAGAGATGTGGTGACTACATGCCTCTGAACTGTGTTACAATGAGGCTCGAAGGCCTATTTATTGTTGAGAAACAATGGAAAACCCTTAACATTCCAAAACCTAACCCTAGGAGATGAAATGCCAAACTGTGGGCCCCGTTTGGGTAAATTGGTACATCAACTTCCCAGGGTCGTAACTTTGGCATACGATCTCCGTTTGACGCATACAATAGCTCGTTAGAAAGATCTATCCGAGCACTACCACTTTGGGAAGGGAAACATCGGTCCATGGACCCATGTTGCCGCCAGATTTCCCCAAAAATGTCGTTTAGGGCCTCAAAACGGCTCCAGAAGTTGACCCGAAAAACTGCTAAAAATAGTAAGTTGTGCTACAATTAAGGAAACTGGAAATGCTGAGAGAAACAATGGTGGGGGTCCAGGTGGACTTGGCAGGTGGCCACCAATATCCACCTGGATCAGTTTTGCATTGCTAACCTACTTTATAAAGCTTGTTACCAAGCATAGAGGAGCATTAGTCACCCTGCTAACTCAAGTTGTTAGACCAGGGGGAGCATTAGTGAAACTAAGAGATGTTCAGTGGGTCAACCCAACAAATCTGATCACAAATATCTAGATATTTATCCTTACATTTTCTCAAGAAAAGTAGTGAAAGAACCAAAAATCGAACTATTTAGGGAAATTCCAATCTAAGAATGAAGGCAAATGGGAAAAATATTGAAAACAGGGCAGGTTCATGGCTTTTGCCCTAATGAACTCTAGGAGGAGCTTGGTAGCCCTAATTCGATTGTTACATAAGCAACAAGAGGGCTATTGTGAAAGAGGTCACAACATTTGAAAGGATAGCCAATTAAGTTGTTGTGAATTGTCATACACTTGAAGAAGTGAGCTGAAAGAGAGAGAGAGAGAGGAAGAAGGGGCAAGGGAAGGCTGATACAATAGATGGTTGTAATCACTCTTCCATTATAAATACAGAACTGCAGTTGTGTTCCCTACTCCATAGTGTTGGTAACATTGTTCATTGAATTGCTCATTTCGATCCTTGTCGAGTTGAGTAGCTTAATTTGTATACAAATATATGTTCATTGTGCATTCTTATATTAGTTTTCAATATTGTATGTTGTGATTGTGTTTGCCTTTCCTTTGTGCAGGAATTGTCTTGGAGCTGGCTTTGAAGGAGTTCTTCTTGGCTACATAGCGATCTCCAAACAAATCTAGAAGGAGACTTGAGGTAATCCTCTTTCCATACTTTGTCAACTTATATTTGATAGATGAACATGTGTATAACTTGGTAGCTTTTGTAGATAATCTTATAGTTTGTCGAAGGTCCTCGGAAGACCTTTGAGGGTAGTTTTCATTCTCCATACACTGTGCATTTTACCCCACAACAAAATTGGCGACTCCGCTGGGGACTATACATCTAGTTCCTAGTTTACTCGGACTCCTCTCAGTTCTTCTCTTTCTTCTAAGAGCTCGCTACTTCTTGAAATCCTTTTTGATCCACCAACTATCTTGTTACATTCTACTAGTTTGCATTTGCCTCAGAAACTAATCCTAAAGGCCCTCTGTTTGAGCAATTTCCCTCACTAACGCAAGTTACTAGGCTAAATAGAGCTTTATAAAGCATTGTGCTTGTGTACAGGGAACGTTAGTGGACCAACTAACTCTCTGTTTACACTGAAACAAAGTGTTAGTCTCCCATTTCCATGATTTCGAGTAGTGTTTATGGATGAAAAGGTGGGGGGGGAGATTTTCTCATGGGATGAAGTAAGATTTGCAACTATATTATGTTAGAAAATTTGGTGTCCTAAAAATTTATTTTTAGGAAAAAGTTTTAGTTTTTCTCTCTTAAAATACATTTTTTTAAAAGAAAGACTGATAAATTGTAGTCATCCTTCCGTCTAAATAGTTGTAAGCTACTTCATTTTGGTTTTCAATAGTTAAGAAATATTGGAAAAATAATCTTTTGGTTATGCAAGTGTTGAATGGCTTTAGATGCACAGGCGAATCTATGAATATGTAGAATAAGACTTGTTTGCATAAAAATTGAAATTTTTTTCAGAGCATTGTTCTGCATGATTTATTAAGTCAAGAGTCTCACCATATTCCTACGTCAACACCCCTACCGAAGGCAAATAATCAAGTACACTTAAAATTTACATTAAAATAAGTTAGTTACTCTTTTGAGAAAAACCAACATTAGCTAGGCTAGGATCTTGGGATAAGCATGTGAGTGAACTGGCCAAGGTTGAAAACCAAAACTAGTGTCATTAACGAGTGAAAAATCCTTTTGTACTTATATTACCAGGACCACTCCACTAACAATGGAGCAAAATATGAGACAACATCAGACTGTAATTGAAGGTAGCCCGCCTTCTCTTACAAATCCTTTGGGCATTCTATGTACTAGGGGTCCCTTTGGGGATTTCAGAACTGAGTCAAGGACTCAAGTTTCCTGCCCACATAGCATGCTGTCTACGACTATGTCCCCCCTCGTAATGTCTATGATTTGAGGTATCTATAGTGGCCAAAACTTCTAGGTACTTACACAAGGTGATTGGGCATGTTGTCCTGGTACCTAACATAGAAAGATCTACTCTGTCTTCATTTTTTGGGAGGGTGCTCGTCTTCGCAAGAGTACTTAGCCCCTCAATATGAGGTTCGGGTGAAGCTCTAGAGTAACCATAACCATACATTTGGCCATCCTTCTCTGTTATTCATTGAGATACTGGGTTTCATCTCTAGTGATCGATGCTTATCAAATGAGGTACTTTCCTTTGTTTAATGATTGATATATTTAGTGTATTTTTTATTTTTACATACCTGAGTGCTATCATTTTTGAGACTTTAAAGAATATCACATAAAAATTTATTTGATAAAACTTAACAATCACTGTGGCTACATCTGGCCCTCATCATCACTCCAGACGATTGTTAGGATTTCCTCCACTCATTGTGGAAGATCTGTCGAGTTCCACTGACTCGGATTCCTCATCTTCGAGGAATCAGTCTCCTAAATCTCACACGGGATCTGTGTGGACGACCAACGATTCAAGTTTGTTGGAGGATTTCTTCACGGAAGGACTTCTTCCTCACTTTAACACTCCACTCACAAATCCGTCGGACCTTATCATGGTTCCTATGGTACCTGTACTTCCTTCTTCACTAGGTGGAACTTTCCCTCTATCCAGTCGACGACTAACGGGTTGTGAAATTTTAGCGACACTATTGGTCCTTTACCACTTCCCCAGTCGACAGTTGTAACAACACTGGTAATGTCGAATCCTACTATCCCATTTGTCCCAGGTATGACAACTCACATAACACCCTCTATAAGTGGAACCCAGCAGATGCCAAGCTCCACTCCTATGGTGCCACAATGCATACCTTCAATAAGTGCCACATATAGTGCTCCATATAACACTCAATGCAGCACTATGGGTGCGGTTCCTGTTTACCAACAATATGGTCGGTTGCCAATGTACAGTTCAGACCCCTAGATTCAGATATCTGGGGGGGCTCCCAATATGCACATGCTAGTAGGGAATGTAATAGTTCCCCCTCCATTCTTAGGCATGCATGGTCAGTCGCTAATTGACATGAGTGTTTCCTTTGTCAATAAAAGCCAAATGGTTAGTTCTATGTCAAGCGGGAACCCACAAGGGGTTCCCAACTAGTCCATGGGGGTACCCTACTCACATACTCAAATTAGTCAATGGGACATCACTTATACTAGGGGAAATTTCATACCCTAGTATCAAAATCCTCATGGAAATCCACTCTACAACACCATACCACAAAGCAACTGCTACACCATGCAACCCATGTACACTATGGGGAATCAAACGATGCGAGGAATGCAAAGTTCCTCAAGTCATCCGTCATCACCACCGAGTCAGGGGCACCTAACTCTGTGCCTTTCTTGGCAACGTTGGATATACCCGACTTATGCAAGCTTAAAAACAACCCCATATACCACAACTTACAATGGTCGTTGATCCCGCATAAAATACCAACGGACATTCCAAATTTTGATGGAAAACAATGGGAGGATCTAGGCACCCATATCACCACCTACCATCTTTGGAGTGTTTCTAACTCTATGGTGGATGATAGTGTCCGGTTACATCTTTTTCCTTGCACCCTCACTAGAAACACAGCGAAATGGTATATTGAGTTACCACACACGTCAGTAAACACCTTTGACACTTAGTCGATGGAATTCCCAAAGCACTTCTAGGTACCTATCCGCTATGAGACTGGAACAAAGCTCCTTACTTCATTTCATCAGGATATCGCCACCCACATCTCCGATCATATTCATGAATGGAGATGTAGGTGGAGGTTAGTAAAAGCTCCCATCCTAGACTTTCTCTTAACGGACTGGTTCTGTAGGTCCTTACTTCCTCAAATCGCTAAAGATGTCGCTCTAGGTGGTGCGGTCATAGAAGACCAATCCATACGTTGTGCCCAACACTTAGATTTGATATATTCACAGTCTAGCACTCTTTACGACATAATCCCCAATGCTCCTGGTAACCCCAATGCTTCCACCACTCAACACCCCAGAGTGCACGCCGACAGGATTGTCGGTGCAACCTCTGGGGTCGCTGTAAAACAACTCAATGGTTCCATTGCCAAGATGGCAGTGGACCCCTCTAACAATACGACTGCTCTTCCTACCACTGTGATAAACTCTGTGCAGTCTACACAAAATCCCAGTGGTAAGAAAAAGAAGAATAAGAAAAATACCGCTCCTTCTGAAGAGCAGTCACCCAAGCAGCCCAACCCAAAACAAAAGGCTACTACGCCTATTGATGATGAAAAGGATACACTTTCTAGATTTCCTTGCAAACTCTATACTGAAGACCACGTAACCTGGTGTTGTCTTCGTCTTCAAGAATCCACAGATTACCTTGCCAAAAGGGATACTGGTAAGACCCACATTGTCCTTAGGAATCCTTTTCCCACTCAACAGCAGCAAAATCTTATTGCAAACCAATAACAACCCATGCCAGGGGGCAACGATGGTTTGCAACATCCTTCAGCTGGTGAAGGATCTTCTACCATTTTCACATTTGAAATGGTAGAACTCACCACAAGAGCCAAATCTTATGGAGCTCCTGTCACTCATGCAGTGGAACCATCCTCCAGTCCAAACCCACCGCTGCCCAACGATCTGCAGATCGAAAGGCTAGTTGCGGACCTTGTAATTTGACCCCCAAAAGGGGCACTTCGACGCACAACGCACAATACATCTGCTCGTGCCGCCCAACACTACAACATCGTAGAGGATTTGGCACAAGTGTCATTGGCTATGTCGGCGCTTGAAGTATTACAAACATGCCCAACACAACGGAAAGCTTTGCTTTTGGCTATTGGTGGTATCGACCCAGAGGATTCCATGCTTGCTATTTTCGACATGGACAAGTGTAAACCTCCCCTTTCTCACCAGCTTGCATTCCAGGTGCATATAACTTCGAAAGGTAAAGGTATACATAGAATTGTCATCGACGAAGGTGCTTCAACCTGTGTCATGTTGGCTTCATGTTGGCTCACCCTGGGTTCTCCAACCCTATCCCTGCCATCGAACTCCCTGAAAGCTTTCGACAACCACACCTTTATCCCAAAAGGATACCTATCCAGGTTTCCCATCACTTTGGCTGGGAAAACCGTAACAAAAGTCGTAGATAGAAAACTCGACTATAATATCTTGCTGGGTCACAGTTGGACATATGCCATGATGGCCATCGTATCTACTGTCTTTTGCATCATCCAATTTGCATTGGATGGAAAAATTATTACAGTATATTAGTTGTCTTTCTGCAGCCCTGATTATTCACCATTAGCAAGTGGCTCTATACCCCTAGTAGGAGGTGGAACTGATAGTTACGTCAGTTTAGGTACTGGTCTACCGAAGGCTTCTTCCCTCATGGGTTGTTTCCGTCTTCAGCCGCCGAAGTTTTCATAGATGGTCAATATGCTTTCATCTATTCCTCATGAACAGACCGACCCATGGATCCTACCGGCTCCTTGAGACATTGACACATATAGAGAACAAATGCCGCTATCACCAGCTGAACTGGCCTGCGAAGCCATTCAAATTGCATCTGAATCTCTGGTCACTTAGTTTCATCCAATGGTACCATTGGCCCTCCCATAACCACTCCTTCTTTCGATCCACTCAATCAAATCCTACCTAGGGACGAAGCTATTAGAGAGATCACGAGTTTAGAAGAGCGACCTTGGGAGGACTCACACCATCATGTTTCGTTATTTGATTTGGACATGATGCCTCCTCAAATCCTATCATCTGACGCACATGAAATCATTTCCTTACCATATACGACTATCCAACCTTTGGACTCAGAAGGAAAAAATGGCAATATTTCAAAAACATTTCTCCTCAATATTTCTGTCATGACAGGAATCATGGAAAACATACAGAGTGGAGCCAATCACAATCCTGAGGAAATTGTGAGCTTCACCTGCCCTGTTAAAGATTTCCACAATGTTTTCCCTTGGTCTTATGAGGAAATGCATGGCATAGACCCTTCTATTGTCAAGCATGAGATCAAGAAGGATTTAGAATTCTTTTTATGGTATTTTTCTTGCTTGTTAATCCGAAAAATCCTCAAGCCTCCTTCTTTAGGCTCGTTAAACTCCCATGAAGAAGATCGAGCATTCTTTTTATGGTATTTTTCTTGCTCATTAATCTGAAAAACCTCGAGTCTTCTTCTTTGGGCTCGTTAAACTACTACAATGAATAATAGAGCAATTTTAGGGATATTTTATTGCTCTTTAAAAAATATAAACATCTCCGAGTTTTCATCTTTGTGCTCGTTAAATCTATATGATGATGGTTAGAGCACTTTTTGAGATATTTTATTGCTCTTTAAAAAATATAAACATCTCTAAGTTTTTATCATTGAGCTCATTAAATATATGCAATGATAGTCAAAGCACTTTTTGTGATATTTTATTGCTCTTTAAAAAATATAAACATCTCCGAGTTTTCATCATTACGCTCGTTAAATACATGCAACGATGCTCTGAGCAACTCTTTTTTTATCTTTTTCCAGCTCATTAAACAGAAAAATACCAAAGGAGCATTCTTTTTAGGCACTTTTTTCTCGCTCTTTAAATTGAAAAAATCCCAAGCTATGTCTTCCAGCTCGTTAAACTCGATAAATATGACCCGAGCATTCTTTTAGGTAGTTTTCTTGCTCATTAAAACTGAAAAATCCCGAGTTTTTGTTACTGGGCTCGTTAAAAATAGATGGTAGCAGCAAGAACACTTTATTTTTTGGGACCGTTTCTTGCTCTTAAATCGAAAAATCCTCGAGTTTTTCCCCTCCTTCAAGCTCGTAAAACTATGAATAAGGGATGAGCCGTTCTTTTCCCTCTTTTTCTCGCTCATTAAACTGAAAAAGATACCCTGAGTTTTCTTCATTTTAATCATTAAAAATTTTGATGAAGGTATTGAGTTTGTCGTCGCATGACTCATTAAAAATTCACGACGAAAAATGAGTTTAGTCCGTCACCTCGTGCTTGTAACAAAATGAGGTCGATGTCTATTGAAAATAGGTTTCTCTTTATCTGCGTTCAATAGATTAACTTACATAAAAGTAACCAATCCAGGTATACTATTAACCTTTTGTCGCACCCAGTTAACAGCTATGACAAACGAACCACCATGGAGTCTCACTTTATAATCTTTTCAGACTCTCTAAACATGAAAAGACCACCGAGTTATCTAGTCTGGACTCTTTAAATTACATAGACAAGATATAGAATTGTTCTTTTTACAATACTTTTTAGACTCTTAGAACATGAAAAAATCGACGAGTTTGCCTGTCTAGACTCATTAAACTAATCAGATAGGGAAAAGTGTCATTCTTTTTGCGATCCTTTTTATACTCTTTAAAAATGGAAAGATCGATGAGTTTACCCATCTAGACTCATTAAAAAATCAGATGGGGAAAGTAGGTAACCCAACTATATTTTGTATTTGAAAGCGTGGTTTGGCAGCAATCATTCCCTTGAACATGGCACTCCCTCAAATAAATATTCATTTTGATAGCCTCTCAATATGAACCCTACCAACCTATGAGGTTTAACCTATATACCTTGATGTAATTGCATCTCTGTATCTTAACACTCTGCAGCGTTCATGAGTCTAGTGTTGTCTGGTTAAAATCGTTGTCATGCCTTCTATTGTTCAAGGGTTCCCATTTGTTTCCTTCATAAACCATTCATACATATCCTTTCATCATGCCCTCTGTTGTTTAGACCCAAATTCTCAAAAGATTCCTAAAAAAAAAAATCGTTCTTGTCTGGTTTCGTGTCAACTAATGTAGGACATGTCATTTCCGACCCTTCGATAGGTTTCTTCCTATCGACTTCAACACTCTATCTAGGAACATAACCCATAAACACATTCAGTGCCTCGGTACTTGCAAACATTAGTGGCAGGTTACCTTGTCTTTGATCATGGTTTTTCATCACTAGCTCTTGATTAAGCAATCCTATGAGTGTTCGACGACAAAGAAATATTTCACACTCGCTAGTTTGCATTGTGCATCTTGGAGACCATCACCATTATCGATGGCCTTCCTCTCATCTGTTAATGATCTCCATTATTGACTAGTAATCAGATGATTTCGTGCATGTTCGACGTCAAAACATCTTATCAAATGTACCGATCTACGTTGTTTGGTGAAGCGGAAATCAAGATCTTGGTTAAAGTCTTGCATCATTTAGCCTTGTTTCCTCTCCCAAGCTATAGATATTGTTCTTTAGAGATAGTTGTTTTAGGATGATCTATTATGAAACTGGATTTTCATAGTGCTTATTGGTGGCCAACCTTGTTATATCTCAGGAGAGAAAATTACTCTGACGTAGCTACTAAGCATGGGAATGCCTAACTTAGGACATGATTTTAGCAGTTTATATATATGTATGTTGTTGTATCAGGTTTTCCGTTGTCGCCCAAAGCTTCTCTCTCTAAAAATTGTGATAGAAAATTACAGTTTTAGTAAAGTATTTCAGCCATTGCCTCAGCCTCTAATCTCACACTTTGGGGGGCATCTGTTATAAGATAAAATGACCTCCTCATCAATTCGGAGGTGAAATACAACATGATTGAAGCAAAGACCACAATTACAGGCCTTGAATCCACACTAACACTGCTTTTGCACTACTAACCTGCTTTATAAAGCTTGTTACCAAGCATAGAGGAGTGTTAGTCACCCTGATAACTCAAGTTGTTAGACCAAGGGGGGCATTAGTGAAACTAAGAGATGTTCAATGGGTCAATCCAACGAATCTTCTCACAAATATCTAGATATTTATCCCTACATTTGCTCAAGAAAAGCAAGGAAAGTCCCAAAAATTGAACTATTTAGGGAAATTCCAATCTGAGAATGAAGGCAAATGGGAAAATCTTGAAAACAGGGCAGGTTCATGGCTTTTGCCCTAATGAACTCTATGAAGAGCTTGGCAGCCCTAATTCGATTGTTACATAAGCAACAAGAGGGCCATTGTGAAAGAGGTCAGAGCATTTAAAAGGATAGCCCATTAAGCTATTGTGAACTGTCATACACTTGAAGAAGTGACTTGAAGGAGAGAGAGAGATGAAGAAGGGGCAAGCGAAGGCTGATACAATGGATGGCTGTAATCACTCTTCCATTATAAATACATAACTGCATTTGTGTTCCCTACTCCATAGTTTCGGTAACATTGTTCATTGAGTTGTTCATTTCAATACTTGTCGAGTTGAGTAGTTTACGTTGTATAAAAATATATGTTCATTGTGTATTCTTATATTATTTTTCAATATTGTATGCTGTGATTGTGTTTGGCTTTCCTTTATGTAGGAATTGTCTTGGAGCCAGCTTTGAAGGAGTTCTTCTTGGCTACATAGCGATCTCCAAACAAATCTAGAAGGAGACTTGAGGTAATCCTCTATATGTACTTTGTCAACTTATATTTGATAGATGAACATGTGTATAACTTGGTAGCTTCTGTAGATAATCTTATAGTCTATCGAAGGTCCTGGGAAGACCTTTGAGGGTAGTTTTAATTCTCCATACACCATGCATTTTACCCCATAGCAGAAATAAATGGGGTAAAATCAACTATTACTCTATCATCTTGTACTCAACATGAGACTTTTCAAGCACACCATAACTACCCCTTCCAAAACCTAATAATGGAGGATGGATTGAAGTACTTGGGTTTCATGATTAAAGCAGATGGATACAAAATTATAGATTGGACCTGGTTGATCGCCAAGGTGGAAAAAAGATTAAACACTTGGAGCCATTGGTTACTGTCCAGAGTTGATAGACTGGTGCTCACTAAATCTATTTCGGAAGCAACCCTAGTCTTCTGGAAGTCTCTGGTCTGGAACCCAAAGGTATTTTACAAAGGATTCAGTGTGTATGTTGTCATTTCGTATGGAAGGACACAAGGATGGGAAACCCTATGCATGGGTCAATTGGAACATAATTGCAACTCCCAAAAAATGGGGAGGCTGGGGCCTCAAAAACCTTTCTGCATTTGCACAAGCATTGGCCGCTAAACAAGGATGGCTTCTCCTGAAGCACAAGAGCCTCTGGATGAAGGTTGTGACCTATAAATATATTTGGCCTCGTACAGTTATGGACTTGATATGGTTACCTGCCTAGAACAGGAAAGGAATATCAATGATTTGGAGAGCTATTATTACACACACCCTTCCCATCATAATAAGTGGTCTAACTTGGTGGATAGGAAATGGTATGCTTGCTCACATTGGGACTGATCCATGGATTGGATGTGGCAACTTACACAAACTCTCTCCTAGTTTGATTGATTTCCTTAATCATAGTGGAGTTGCAACCATTGTACAGATTGGGGACGTATTAAGCACATATGTATATTAGCAAGGGTGAATATCAGAAGAGGCCCTTGATATACCAACCCAGTGGCAAATGGAGTGGAGGAGATACACTACAACTTTAATTGAATACCATGTGAGACTTAGGGACGTAGATGATGAACTGATTTGGGGCTTGGCTCAGAAGGGGATTTGTACACCAAAGGAGGGATATCCTACTATCCATGCTAGCCATAAACCAAACTCATTGGAAAGCTGGGAGCTAGATATGGAAGCAACGTACTCATCTCCTGACGTGAACATAATTATGGATAAGATCCAATCCGGAACAAATCTCAAGAATCGATCTTTTCAGGGACGTTCATGGTGTGTCTTATGTCGTGGGTAGGAGGAGTCAAATAACCATCTTTTTCTCTCTTGCCCCATAGCTCAGCAAGTCTGGGAATAGGTGATACACACTATAAATTTATCTCTCATTGGGATGGAAATTGTATCCTAAATGCCTAAAACCGTTGGTGGTTTGATGCCCCTAATCCAAAATCCTAAAATCTCCCATTAATGATTTGCTAGCACATTTGGATGAGCACAAACAAAAATATATTTCGGGGAAAGAATATATTTTGGCCACTCATTATACCAAATATATGTAACAGTTTCATGGAAATTTGGGATGATGATTTGGTAGCCACGGCTTAAACAATCACTCCAAAGGTCATAGATAAATCGCACCCTTGGGCCTACTTCAATGGTTCAACACAAGATCAAGGTTGTGGCAGTGGCATTATTCTACATTTTTCCGAGACACATATTTTCCATATTTTCATGGGGTTGGGGGATGGCACAAATAATTTTGTGGAGCTCCTTGCACTTCGTCATCTCTTATACTTTGCATTAGACAAAGTTGCAGGCATTTACAAGTTTTTTGGGGACTCCAAGATTGTTATTTATTGGTTCAACTACATTTCTATATGCTATGCTCATATTCTCAGAACCATATTGGATGATGTTTTGTTTCTAAAAACTCACTTTGATCATATTTCATGTGCTCATATCGACAGGGAGTGCAATGAACTCACGGATAGGCATTCAAAAGAGGCAACACATCATCCTAGAGGGGAATGCTTGATCAATGAATAAAGACCAAAGAAGATCTACTAATACGTCCATAGATCATACATTGATCAAGATCTACAAAGGGTTGACGGACCCTAATTTCTCTTTCAGTTTTGATCTATTACTACATAACAGTAATCACCATGGATGAAATTTTCAAACTTTTTGAACATATGTTTATATAATGTAAATGATCAGATACAAGCAACATACCCTCCTCTGGGTATTTTGTATAGACTCCTTCAAATCTAAACAGACCAGGTATGACTTCAGTCACTTACTCTGCATATGCCTATGGCATTTACAATATGTAATTTTCCTTCATAATGAAAATTACGATACTTTTTCCTCAGGAAAAAAATAGAAGATAAAACAATATAAATAAAATTAATATAACAAAATATAAAACACTATAAATTAAAGAAATGAAAGTTTAATATAATTACACGAAAAAAAATCTTAGAAAATTTAAAACCAATCAACAAAAATAAAAATACTGAAGAGAAAGTATAAGCATAGGGAAAAGTAAATTCATTGAAGAGAACATAAATTTCAACATCAACAACAATTGTTGTTAATCACTAACAGGCATTGACAATAGTTAAGAAAGGACGATTCTGACAATTTTGGTCACAATGTGATAAAGAAATTAGATTAAATTTTAAACGTTACACAACCAATCACGATAATACAAAGTTTACTAACATTGAAATAAATAATAATAACAATAAAAACACATTCCACAACAAAATTCAACTCTTAACACTCCACCACAACATAATTATTTGATGGCAGCCTCTTCCAAAACACACACATAATGGTGGAAAAAGTAACACCAACTCAAATCAACAGGATTATGATCACGATACTTCACTCATTCAGTCCAATCCCTTATCGTCTTCCTCCCTAATTCTCTTTGGTGAAAATGATATAAAGTTTGAACATCTAATTTCATTCCACTTGAAACACAGATATTCTCATTGACAAAATAAGGATGGAAGCCATGCCTTCTATCAAACCTTGCGCGAATAAAGGTAACAAAACTAATGGTTTTCATAATAGAATTAATCTCTCTCATGTAATAATGACCATCATTGTTCTCCATATCTATCAATCATTGACAAAAACATATAATTAAAATGAGTACATTGAAATAAAAGAAATTAACAGAAAGAAAACCATTCATTTATGAATTTTCTTATTTTATATTCAAACTTAAATATTAAAGGATTCAAAACAACAAAAGAAAAAAATGAAAACAACTACAATTCAAGAAATCAAACAACATTTTCTCTAAAATAGTCAGTTTATTGAAAAAAGAATCCATAAACACTAAACTTTATTGAAGATAAATACCCCAAAAATGGTATTGACTTTAATTGTTCCTCCTCTTTCTTTCTAAGTGTAACATATTCATTATCTTTCATTTATGCATAACATTGAAAAGGAAAAGACATTAAATCCACGAACCATCTATTTATTTCACTCTATATATAGCTTTAAATGTTAGACCTTTGCTTTCTCTGTCTCCAATATCTATAGTCAGTTATTGCAAAGTCATCCCCTGTTATTTGTGTATTGTTAACACCCATGCCATTTTCAAATGAATTTGCCTCATATTTCCCCTAAGAACAGGTAGAATGGGTACAAGAATTGGAAAATCCTTATCCAATGGAACACCACAATACTTTCCAAATATAACTATAAAAAATTTTGAAAGTTGTGGCGGCTTTGAAATAGGCACAAATAAAATATTTTCACTATATCGAAGTGCACCATTAATGAGATCAACTTCAACCAACAAATTACACGTTAACATCACACTCTCTCCACGACATAGCAGTACTTCTTGCTCCAATATATCATCACCACAATATCACTTATTTATGTTCTTCTACTACTTTCTACAACACATCTCGCAATAGGAGAATTTAATGCTTTAAGCATTTTTTGATTGAGAAAATTCATGAGATTATTCATCGAAAATAAGTGAAAAAAAGAATAAAAAAAAATTGGCATCAATCCAAGAAACTATCAACACAGGTCATAAGAAAATCCCAATTAGCAAGAGAAGGCTCTGCATTTCTAATATTCGTTAAAATATTACGAAAAAGATATTTGTCTCAGATAATCTCCTTATTAGCTATAAATTTTGTTCAAATCCACTACAATGTTGAATCTTTCCCAAAAAACTTTCTGAGTTGTTCTACATGTGTCACACGGAATCAGTCAAGGGTGCGGACACAACTGACCTTCCTAGAAGTCTAAGACATTCTAATGACAAACAAAACAAACTGGAGCTATCCTTCTCTAAACATACATTATGATATGAGAAATCAAGTGTTTCGTTCTTACCTCTGTCCAAACGCTGTTGTAGAAGTCCAAGCTTTGTTGATCCGGATGAGCTCCTCCCGTTCTCCAAAACCTGCAATCACCAACAGTCAAACAATTAAATAGCACCTGATTATAACATAAAACAAAGCATATTCAACATATAGACTAAGGAGTACATGAAATAACCCATTAACAACAAGCTATTGAGAAGAATGGACCAATTTGCATTAAAGGTATTCAAAAGGAACCATTACAACCTGAGCCTTGGTGTTGTGCAAGCTCCTTCCAGGGTCCACAAGAGTCTTCCTCTACTTTGACAAAGCTCACCCACTTCCAAATAGAACAAGTAAAGATGACAATCTCTCCTCACAAGCTTCTAAATGGGAGTCCTAATTCCTGCAGCATTTACCCTTAGAAATCTATAGCTTTCAACCTTCCTCCTTCTGGCCCAATGCCTGTATTTATAGTCCTCAAGAGGAAGTTAATCAGGTCCACCATCAATGGGATAGTCCCCTCTTTGGATGGGATCACTCCCTTATTGATGGGATAAGTTCCTCTTTGATAAGAGTGCATGAACCATCTGGAGGCGCTCAATACTCATCCAAGAATCTTCTAGAATGCTCTAGAAATGACCACAAGTAAGTTTTTGAAGATAAAACTTGCGCATTTTAACCTTTTCAGAGGGACGCACCTGCCCCTTTAGATACAGAGCGTCCTTGGACGCAGACCTTATGAACAAAAGGTGTGTACCCGCAAGCAAGGCTTGAGAGAACCTGCGTACCCAGAGATAAACATGTTTTATAAAGACTTTCTCTCTTTCTTGGAGTTTGATATGAATAGTAGAGGCATAAGACTTGCTCAAAAGGGTAGTATGACTGTTGATTGAGCCATACCGACTGTAAATAGCCATGGTGATATTTTTTAGTGTAACAGATTGCCCCCTAAAGTGCGAAGCATGGAATAGATTAGGGTTTTGTATTATCTAGGAAGGGTGAAGCGCTTTATCATTTCGAGGATTATCTCATGGAGAACCTGGTTGGAACCTGCAATTTTCAACACAAAATACATGGATAAGATTATATCATCACTGAGGTAGGCATTCCCATACTCAGATAAAAACTTTAACTAACAGACTAAACTACTCTGATACAGAAATGATCTTGTAGTACATCATAATCATAGACTTTTGTAGACACAGTATGGGTGCAGCCATTTGTTTATGATTAGTCTACTTAGATAATGAATACAAAACTCCTCGCAGCCTGGACGGTAAAGATTTGATCCAGGGTCTTCATTCCTACTTCTCGAATTGGTACGATTCTAGCCATGCGAATAAATGAGTCGATGTCGAACATGGTAGAAACCACTTGATTACCAGTCGATGATGTGAACTGTTAACAAGCGTGAGAGAGACCACCAGTAATGTCAATGGTTCTCAAAGTACCCAGTACAATCCATGAGATGTGAATGAATGAGTTGGTGTCGAACATTTCACGGAATCCTTCGATCGAAAGTCAATGATGTAAACTGACGTCAAAGGTGAGAAACCTGCCATTGATGCATGCAGACTTCAAGGCACTGACGATTTCTAAGTCATCTCTCTAGATAATGTGCTGATGTCGATAGAAAGAGACTCGTTGCAGGCAAGCCCACAACACGAAATCATTGTTCAAGTTGAAGAAATATTGCTGTAAGGACTGACTCAGGGATGGTCAAATGGATGACAAGTATTTTGCAGATGAAAGTTTTGTTTGCAGACCTCTTGAACACATAACGACACGACAGATGGTTTGGTGCTAAATAACTCAAAGTTAATCCCCAGAACCCGGTTGAAGACTTTCAAAAGTGGTTTGATTGACTGTGAGGTAAAAGATTTCCCAACCCAGGTGAATGAAAAGTGTCGTGTCCAAGAGTGGTAATAAAGTTTCTTTTGAGACAAAAGGTAACAAATAGGCTCATTCTTCTCTCTTTTCCCCCGCCATTTCTGGCAAGTGCCTCTTTATTTTTAACAAGCTTGAGGAGGATAACATATGCTTGATTATAAGCTCATCCTTCGGATGAGTCCAACCTAGTTTTGATTCGAACCCTAGGAAGGAGTGGTTCATTCCTGTTTGTAATTGAACAGGTCCTTTACTGTGAAATGTTTAACGAGCCCAGTATAGGAGAAACTCGGCGTTTTTCAATTTTAGAGAGTCTAAAAAACTTAAGGAAACTCCAAGTTGAACTTTTTCGTAAATTTGTGTCCCTCAAGCCCGAAAAAGTATAAAATAATACCTGGGGGAACCGCTTGATCTTGCGACCAAGGAGTACTTTCATGTTAGTGTCACTGACCTGAAAAGTAAAAAGAGATCAAGGACACGTCGTTTTATTTCCGTATCGAGTTTGAAACGACAAAAACACGGCAATCTTTTCCTGATTTTACGGTCAGAAAAGAGCTATAAGGGGACCGTCTTTTAATTCCGTTTTAACGAGTGTAAAAGAAACGCTCGGCAATATTTTCATGTTTTAGGAGTCAGAAAAGGGCTTAAAATATGACTCTAAGGTTTCACTTTTTCGTAAGTTTTAATGAGTTCGAAAAAAGGGATAAAAATGTATTCATGGTTTTCATTTTTTCGTAAGTTTTAATGAGTTCGAAAAAATGATAAAAATATACTCATATGGCCGACTTTCAATTTAATTTACGAGCAGGAAAAGACAGAAAGGACTCAGCATTTTCATTTGTTTTACGAGAATGAAAGATAGCAAAATAATCTCGGGATTTTCATGAGTTTAACGAGTCTTGAAAATAACTGAAATTGACTCGAGATAGGTTTCATTTTTACAAAAGCTTGAAACAGATAAAAACTATGCTTCAAAGTAGTTTCATTTTTACACAAGCTTGAAACAGAGAGAAAACTATGCTTTATGCCCCCTAAGCACAACTGCTAGGGCGCATGCCCCCCGGCTTCATTTCATTCAACCAGTTGGATGAAATGAAGGTTCAAGACGAGATCATTTGAAAGACTCGGCCTAAAACTGTAAGAAAATTATGCAAAAACTGAAATAACTAACCTAAATACTTAACATCTATGAGGTCTAGTCAATCTCTCGACTCAAGTAGAGGAGAATTTGTTTCATTTTTTAACGAGCTTGACACAGGAAAAGAACTATGCTCGGCTTCGGTTTCATGTTTACGCAAGCTTGAAACAAAAAACTATGCTTGTTATAAGTTCACATGCCCTCAGCATAATGACGCAAAACGAGGTACATGCCCCCCAAGCTTCATTGCATTCAATGAGGTGGATGGAATGAATCTTTACTTTCAAGATCTTGGAAAGACTTGTGGGAGTTGTTTCATTTTTTAGTGAGGTTGACACAAGAAAAGAACTATCCTCAAAACCCTTGTTTCATTTTTTAAACGAGCTCGACACAAGATAAGGAACTATGCTCGTAACTACTCTACAATCTACCTAACAAAAAATTTACTCTAAAAACCTTGATTCATTTTTTAACGAGCTTGACACAAGACAAGGAACTATGCTCTTAAATCCTTGATTCATTTTTTAATGAGCTTGACACAAGACAAGGAACTATGCTCATGACTACTATCTACAATCTACCTACTTAACCTACCCTTGTTTCATTTTTTAACGAGCTTGACACAAGACAAGGAACTATGCTCAAAAAGTTCGCATGCGCCCAGTATAATGATGCAAAGCGAGGTACATGCCCCCCAGGCTTCATTGCATTCAACCGGCTGGAGCAAATGAAGGTTTACTTTCAATATTTAACTTGAAAAGGGAGTTGTTTCATTTTTAAGGAGGTTGACACAAGAAAAGAACTATCTTCATACCTGATTCATTTTTTAACGAGGTTGACACAGTAAAAGGAACTTTCCTCTGACCAACTGATTCATTTTTTAACGAGGTTGACACAGTAAAAGGAACTTTCCTCGTGCTCACTGATTCATTTTTTAACGAGGTTGACACAGTAAAAGGAACTTTCCTCGTACTCCTTGTTTCATTTTTTAACGAGGTTGATACAATAAAAAACTATCCTCGTACACACTGATTCATTTTTTAACGAGGTTGACACAGTAAAAGGGACTTTCCTCCCGCTCCTTGTTTCATTTTTTAACGAGGTTGATACAGGAAAAAACTATCCTCGTTACATCCAGTTTCATTTTTTAACGAGGTTGAGGCGGGAACAAACTATCCTCACACCTGATTCATTTTTTAACGAGGTTGACTCAGTAACAGGAACTATCCTCAAAACCCTACATATCCTAAAATCTACCTGATTCATTTTTTAATGAGGTTGACTCAGTAAAAGAACTGTCCTCATAACCCTACATATCCTAAAATCTACCTGATTCATTTTTTAATGAGGTTGACTCAGTAAAAGAACTGTCCTCATACCATCCAATTTCATTTTTTAATGAGGTTGAGAGAGGAACAAACTATCCTCGTACCCTGATTCATTTTTTAACGAGGTTGACTCAGTAACAGGAACTTTCCTCGAACCATCCAATTTCATTTTTTAACGAGGTTGAGAGAGGAACAAACTATCCTCGTACCCTGATTCATTTTTTAACGAGGTTGACTCAGTAACAGGAACTTTCCTCGAACCATCCAATTTCATTTTTTAACGAGGTTGAGAGAGGAACAAACTATCCTCGTACCCTGATCATGGCTTCAAACTGGAAGAAAGACATGTCAATGGACATACCTTGATCATGGCTTCCAAGAGGTCTTCATCAGAAGGAAGAATAGTTCTCTGGAAGGAACACATGTCAAGGGACTCAAAAGGGATAAGAACATCATGTTCAAGTAATCCCATAGAGTTTTCCATGTCAATTACCGGATCTAAATCAAAGGAAGATGCGCAAGCAGTGACAGGCTTACTTACATCGGTAACTGAAAACATGGGACCAGTTGCCACATAATTAACCCGTGGCAGGGTAGATACCACTTTAGAATCAGGAACATTTAGGGGTGTCATATTATTGGTAGTTGATACAAGACTAGGGAATAAAAGCTGGTCTACAGTCACAATACTGCCATTGTGAGGGAAAGACATCACGCGAAAGAGTGTCGATACGACATCTTTCATTGCATAAACATAGTCTCGCCCAAGGAGTAAATTGAAATCCAAGGGACCCAGAACTACCATAAGATCAATACAGACAGTTTTACCTTCCAAGGTAATAGAAAACTTAGGAAGGATCCCTAAAGGTTCACTAATGGTTCTGTTAAAATCTTTCAGATTCTGCGTAATAGGCGCAAGCTGAGGGGAACCCAAAGCTTTCCAAACAGTTGAGGATAAAATACTAACAGAAGCACCTTCATCTACCTGAGTACGATGTATGTCCCTACCACCAGCCTTGACAATGATTTGGAAAGGGATGGAGGAAGGAAGACGAGGTTCTGTTAGTCTATTCCAATCAAAGGAAAAGACCTCAGTGCTTGGAGGGGGTTCTATAGAAATAGGTGAAATGCCCGCCGGCATAGAAGAATCTGATGTAACAAGAAGAACCTGAGCAGTATGAAGTTCACTCTCTAAATGGAAAGTGGGATCGACCGAATGTGAAATTGAATCGACCACTTGATCAACTAATGGATCATCAACCTGAGTGACATGAGTTTCACTTTCCAATGGGAGAGTGTGATCGACTATACTTGAATTTAAATCAATCACTCCGTTAGATGACGGTAGGTTCGGAGAAAGTTTACGGTAACCAGTTGGAAATTCTTGTTGTGGAACAGTAAGGTTTTCCAACAATGTTGAGGCTTCATCCATGTGAGGGAAAATGTGAGTTTGATGACTCCCTTTGCATAACTTACAAGGAAACCTAACTTTACCCTTTTTCCCAGGAACTTGACTATCACTGGTTGATGGATCAATGGAAAGTTGATGAGATTTTTCTGACCATACTTCCAAGACCTTTGGAATACCAGGACAATTCACAAGGAAGTGGTCACCCTTACAAAGCCTGCAAGGGTATTTGGGCTTACGGTGCATGTCGGAATTTTCCTCAACACAACTAACACTTACAGCCATGGTTGGTTGGTTGACTTCTTTCTTATCTTGCTTCTTCTTCTTTTTCTTCTTCTTCCCTTTCTTCTTCTTCTTAACCTCCTGGTTTCTAGCATCAAGGCTTTTACCAGGCGAAGAGGAAGAAATGGAGGAAGAAAAATTAGGCGAAGAAGGTAAAGGGTCAACAGAAGGTTGGTGATGTTGAGATGGTGAACTCTGTTGAGGTGAAGCATCCGGTTGAGATGGAACAATTGGAGTATTTTGGGCCAACAAAGTTGAAAATAACCATATCGGTAAACCTATTGTAAATCCAGGTAATGACAAAGTAGCCATATAAGGACGACCAACATTCCCAAAGTAAGGAAAAGTACTAGGATTCTCATTAGGAGGGGTTCCTAGGTTGATAAATTCCGGAACATTTGCCATTATATTCAACTTCAGTGAATTTTATTAACAATTTTAAACTAAAACTAAAATTAACAATTCACAATTCACACTTAACAATTAAAATTCACAATTCACACCTATGGTCTCTAAAAGTAAAAACAAACAAATTAACACGCGCTATCAAATCTAGGAGTCAAACCACACACAAAAAGTAGCCTTCCGGACCGAAAACACTAGTTGGTGATGAAATCCAACATCGCCGAATTCAGTACAGAAGTGGAGGGTGGAACAATTACCCCGGCAACCTGCTTAATGAATAGACCGGCACAAGTTCCTCCACTTTAACCGTCTCGAAGTGAAGAGAACCCCCCGGAAAATCCAAGTGAGTATAACCGACATCTGCTCCAGGTACAGTGGGATCTTCCCTCCACCGTCACCTTGGGTAGAATCCTAAAGATTATGGTCACTAAGGTTACCAACGGCCACAAGTACACCTGGGGGAACAGTCTAAACTCCGACAGCACGCAAGGGCAGAGTAGCAAGCTCAATCCCCTTACCGGCTCCTTGACAGTAATCCAAGGTTTACCGATAAGTGACCCCTGGCTCCTCGACAATGGTTAATCCGAGGTTTACCGTTTGTAATACGTATTGTCTGGCGTCGTTCCCAACGAGGGAGGATGGATCCCCTCACTGGTTCGGACACGAGCTCGTGCTTCTCCTTTAAGAGGAGCTTTCCCAGAGTGTAAATGTAACACTTGGATTTGATTCTATCACAAGATCAGCTACTTGTTTGGTTTTACTGTCTTGGAGAGTTAAGTACTCACCTACTCCAAGACACTAGCCTAAGCTATGTTGGTGTTTCAGAGCCCTAGAAATGTAAAAATTACTAGATGAATTTTAATTAAGCGTTGTGTTATGAAGGCTGTTATTACTCAAATGGGTAAATGGATATGAAACCAATGGTGTTATGACCCGACTCAACTGAATGCAATCGAATATGATAATGCAATCCTTTCAATTCGATGAATCCTAACTAAAATAAGGAGAGAGTTTCCATTCACTTCCAACAATGCAAAAAATTGATCACTAAGAGAAAGTATAACAAATTCTCTAATGCACTAATTTCATCAAGAAAAACTAATGCAAATCAATTCCAAACCATTTTTTTTATTTTTATTTTTTGTGCAAATTCAAATCAAAGAAAGCTGATCTAAATCTACGATTGATTTTTCAGAATGTAAACTATGCAATGGTAATCTAAGCACAATTCACTTGAAAAGTATGCAAATGTAATCTATGCACATTTTTCATTCATATTCTGAAGATGAGAATTCTAATTATGCAAATGTGATCTATGCAAGAGAATTCTCAAACACAAGATGATTCTAATGCAATCTAAGAACCAATCAAGTGCAAGTCGAGAAAATTGGGTGAGAGTTCCAAAGATCAAAAGTAAAAACACTCAAAGGCGATTAACACTCATACACAATTTAGAATTTTTTTGCAAAAACAGAAGCAAAAAGATGCAAAATTGTGAAAAGACTGAGAGAAACCTCCAAGTAATGACCAAAGGAAAACAAATCAAGAATTTCTCAAGAAAGAGACTCAAAACACCCAATTGATGAAAGCTTAGAGTAAGAATGCCAATGAAATAAGTTCAGGTGAAGATTCTGGGCAAGGGACTAATGAATCTGGGCAGAAAAAACTAAGAAAAAACAAAATCTAAGAGCAAAAAAGGCAAAAAATGGAATTTTCTCAAATTTTGGCAGGGGACGCAGGCAACCCGTTAGAACAGGTGCGTACCCGCTCTATGCACACAGCAAAAGTGCGTCCAGGGACGCACTGTGCAGCACTCAGAGGGTGCGTCCTTCTGAAAAACTCAAGAAAAACCAAAATAAAACTAATCCTAAGCTAACCCACCCAGAGACAGAATCACAGAGCCAAAACCAGAAAAATAAACCAATTTTCTCAAAGCAAAGTTCACACAAAGGAAAAGACTTTTCTCATCAATGGAATCTATCCCCAGCGGAGTCGCCAATTTGTCACACGGAATCAGTCAAGGGTGCGGACACAACTGACCTTCCTAGAAGTCTAAGACATTCTAATGACAAACAAAACAAACTAGAGCTATCCTTCTCTAAACATACATTATGATATGAGAAATCAAGTGTTTCGTTCTTACCTCTGTCCAAACGCTGTTGTAGAAGTCCAAGCTTTGTTGATCCGGATGAGCTCCTCCCGTTCTCCAAAACCTGCAATCACCAACAGTCAAACAATTAAATAGCACCTGATTATAACATAAAACAAAGCATATTCAACATATAGACCAAGGAGTACATGAAATAACCCATTAACAACAAGCTATTGAGAAGAATGGACCAATTTGCATTAAAGGTAATCAAAAGGAACCATTACAACCTGAGCCTTGGTGTTGTGCAAGCTCCTTCCAGGGTCCACAAGAGTCTTCCTCTACTTTGACAAAGCTCACCCACTTCCAAATAGAACAAGTAAAGATGACAATCTCTCCTCACAAGCTTCTAAATGGGAGTCCTAATTCCTGCAGCATTTACCCTTAGAAATCTATAGCTTTCAACCTTCCTCCTTCTGGCCCAATGCCTGTATTTATAGTGCTCAAGAGGAAGTTAATCAGGTCCACCATCAATGGGATAGTCCCCTCTTTGGATGGGATCACTCCCTTATTGATGGGATAAGTTCCTCTTTGATAGGAGTGCATGAACCATCTGGAGGTGCTCAATACTCATCCAAGAATCTTCTAGAATGCTTTAGAAATGACCACAAGTAAGTTTTTGAAGATAAAACTTGCGCATTTTAACCTTTTCAGAGGGACGCACCTGCCCCTTTAGATACAGAGCGTCCTTGGACGCAGACCTTATGAACAAAAGTTGCGTACCCGCAGGCAAGGCTTGAGAGAACCTGCGTACCCAGAGATAAACATGTTTTATAAAGACTTTCTCTCTTTCTTGGAGTTTGATATGAATAGTAGAGGCATAAGACTTGCTCAAAAAGGTAGTATGACTGTTGATTGAGCCATACCGACTGTAAATAGCCATGGTGACATTTTTTAGTGTAACAACATGCATAGAAGGGTTTATACTTAATAGGAGGTAGCTGGGAAAGGTCATCAACAAGAATGATGGACCTACAATGGAAATGACAGTCCTTATTTTCAGGAAAGGCTTCTCGCATGAGAGAATTTATTTATATGAATAGCCTAGGACCTATAAGGCTCATATCATCAACCAATATATATTGAACATGTCTCATTTCCTCTTGTAACACTACCAAAGCTTTCCCACATAGTGGCTTTATATCTTTTATAGGATTTTTTAAGCTATAATGTATTGTTTTCCCACTTATGTTAAGAGAAACAATACGAGTTGGAACAAGAAATGACAATGGGAATTTTCATGTCATTGTTGCACTAGAAATATGTTATGCAACCAACTCACAAAATATAAGAAAGATATATCAACGACTTCCATTTCAACCTCCTCGAGGGGGAAACCTCCTTTACATTACAGAAATGAACAATTCTTGGATGATACAAATGAAGAAACATTCTTTCTATATACAGAAGTCTAAGGGGTCACAATATAATCAAAGCTAACATAACAATAATAATGTAAGGGTACAACAAAAACAATAATGGTCTTCTATGGAGCACAATAATAACAATATATGGGTTGCAATAATAACAATAAGAGGTTACACTAGTAGTATAGGGACCTAACATGCTCCACTCCTTAAAATGAGTGTTTTCCCAAACACTTAAGTAGTTTTAGGTTCTCTTGTATAAAATTCTCATCCTCCCATGTGGAATCTTCAGCAAGTTCTTCCACTTGATGAGATACTCTGAAATTGATCAATTCCGTAGTTGTCAGATTCTTGATTCCATGACTGCTTTAGTTTCTAATATGACTTTCATTCCTTGTCAAGTTCCAACAATATTGTTTGAACTGGTATCTTGTCACCTATAAATTTATTGAAGAATGAAACATGGAAAACTAGGCGCATGCGGGAAGATGCGGGAAGCTCCAATTTGTATGTCATAGTACCAATCTTTTGCAGCACCTTGTAAGGACTATGGTGCTCTTGTAATAATTTATTATCTTTCTTAAATTGTCTAAGGGACATTTGTTTTTATGGTTGTAGCCATAAAAATACCAAGTTTCTTACATGAAAAATTCTTTCATTGCGATGTTGATCTGCCTATGGTTTCATTTGATTTTGTGTGAAAGTGAGGTTATCTTTTAAAAGTTAGAGAACTTGATGATGATGCTCAATGTGATATTTCATTGTTTGAATCTTTTTCTTCTTGATGTGTCCTTCTATCTTGAGAGTGTGAAGAGTGGTAACTCCTGCTAATGCATTACAAGATATGGTCAGATTCATTTCTTCCTTATCTGGGGTTGGTTCCTGGTGTATATCCTTTTTTTTTAATGTTTCTTGATTCTTTTCTTCCTCCTCTTCACAATCGATGTAAAATAATTTCTTCTCAGCACACTTATGACCTTAGTGTATTTTATATCACAACTGTAACAAAGCCCCTTTTCTGTTTTTTCTTCCAATTTTTGTGGTGTCAACCTTGTAGGTTGTGGGAGGCTAGGAGCAACAACACTTTCGTCTTTATAATTATGAGTGGTAGGCTTCAGTGTTTCCATAATTTTTCTTGCGAACCTAAATGCCTTCTCTAATGAATCAGGTTCCCATAGGCAAACCTCACGTTCATGGTAAATTTTAGGGGTGAATTATAGCCCAAAGGTGAAATTTGAGGGTTTTTACATTTTAAGAGGGCAATTTTTTTATTAAAAACCCTTTTCATATAGTTAACCCCAATTTTATTTAAAAAAATAATTAATTTTTTTTATTTTAGCCCAAAATAAAAATGGGTGGATAAACTAACCGAACCTTCATTTGGCCTGATTCGCTGGTTTTGGGAAATCGTATTCCCTTAAAATTGCCAAATTTTGATATTTTCCCCTAGTTTGGGAGATTAAAATGATTTAATACCTCACATTGGGTGCAATTTTTTTTAATACCATAGGCCAATACCACATGCCCAAAAACCATCTCTCATTTCACAATCAAAATATTTATAAATAATTTATTTGAATTTAATTTTATAACATTTTTTAATTAAATCTAAAAGAAAAAATATTATAATTACTTTTAAGATATATCTAAATCCCTTATCACATTCAAATATATGAGATATAAATAATAGTTATAAATAAAGATCCATTTTACCATATAAGTTAGTCTAATAATTTTGTAACTATATTTAAACTTTATTAATAAGCACATAAAAATTTAATACTTATAATATAACGATTTTTTTAACCATGGATATTCACCCCCACTTTACCATGGACATTTTTAAGTTGTGACCATGCTTTGTTACAATACCATGGGCCAATACCATGACTTATCAATACCACATGCCCAAAAACCATCTCTCATTTTACAATCAAAATATTTTATAGTTTTTTTTTTTTTTTAAATTTAATGTTATTACATTTTTGGTATGGAAAATATATTGTAGTGTCATGTTATGTTACCTAAACATTATGACTCAATCAAATTAAAAAAATTGATTAATTAATTAATTAAAAATTAAAATATTTTGACTCAATGAAATTACATAAAAATAGAAATTACATTAAAAAAAATAAAATTAATAATTACAATAATTAATAATTAAACAAACCTAGATCCATTTTAACTATGGATCTATCTATAGATTTGATAATTAATAACCCTATGTTAAAATGAAAAGTCTACGTTATTATTTTATGTAAAAAATTTAGGTTATTATTTTTTTAATCAATTTTTGTTGAGTAAAGGTAAATTTGAAATAAAAATAAAAATAACTCTATGTAAAAATGAAAATTCTACATTATTATTTTTTTATTATATCAAAAGATATTGTTTTGTCCATTACTAGTTTTTGAGTTCAAGGTTTATAAGAACCCATGGTATTCATGTGGAATATAGTCTATCTAAAGGGGGGAATTATACCATCCTAAATCCATCTTCTCATTCTCCCTCTTTCTCTCTCTTTCCCTCAGTTTTGATTCACATTTTGCATTAGCCTTAGTTGTCGATCTCTCAAGATTTTTCGATCTCTCAAGCTTAGAGACGGATGGATCTTGGCTCGTGTATATCTAAAGAGAGGTATGCTATGAATTCTTAATGTAGTATATTTGGATTTGAAAAATGTAAGAATTTTTTTTACATAGGGCTATCCTAAAGTAGTATACTTGGATTTGCAAAATGTAATATTTCTTTTACATAGGGATATCATTTACTTTTGATTATGGTCTTGCCTATTAAGTGCCCATATTCTGGTTTGATGAGTTTTGAATATGGTTATGATCAGGTGGAACGTCTATGACCCTTTCCTATTAAGTGTCTATATTCTAGTTTTGATAAGGAGAAGTGTCTATGACCCTTGTTTGTTAAGTGCCCATATTCTAGATATTATTTGGGAGGTTTCTTTATTGCATCCAAGGATGTTGTCTTGTTCTGTGAAGTTACACGTGGTTTTTGAGCTCCAGGTTTATGAGAACCCATGGTATTTCCCATGATATTCATGTGGAATATAGTCTTTTTAAAGGGGGAATTAAGCTAGCCTAGATCCAACTTCTCCCTCTTCCTCTTCCTATGCGTCAAAACCATCAGTTTTGATACTCGTTTCCCACTCACTAGGTTTTGATTCTCATAAACTAGCCTACATCCATCTTCTCCCTCTTCCTCTAAGTATCCCTCGAAACCCTCAATTTTGATTCTCATTTCCCATTCACCTTAACTAAGGATGGATCTAGGTTGGTGTGTATTAAAAGAGAGGTATATTGTGAATTATTAAAGTAGTATACTCTGATTTGCAAAATATAGGCATACAATTTATTGGATTTGCAAAATGTAAGGTTTGTTTATATAGGGATATGGTTTACTTTCGATTACGATTTTGATCAGGTGAAGCATCTGTAACCCTTGCCTATTAAGTGCCCATATTCTACATATTACTTGGGAGGTTTGCATAGGTTGATCATGATTGTGAAACCCTATTCCAAAACAAAGACATCTATCCACTTATTTAATCTTTTTTTTCATTTTAAATTAAAAATAAAAATCAATAATATGAAAAATTTCAATTATGGGGCTGAAAAAAAGCTTGAAGCACAAGTAGTTGTTGGGAGATTTTATGTTTTCTAATATCATGAGAAAAATGTTTTTTTGTTGCTTTATATTTTATAGTTTGTGTACAGTAAAATATGGTATATTAACGACTTAATCACTTTCTATCTTAATGGTTATCTTTTCTAAATTCATTTAAATTATAATTAATTAACTTGATATAAAAATTATTGATGAGACAATATTATATAAAGGGAAAGTGATTTGATAATTATAATTACAAGTTATCCAAATTTGTGAGTGAATGATTATCTTCACTTTCAATTTCTGAATTCAGATATAATTAAATTTGTAATGGTTTATTTATATAATCATCACTCAAACATGATATTTTTCTACAAGGAAGTCACTCACAAAACATAATATATATATATATATATATATATATATATATATATATATATATATATATATATATATATATATATATATATATATATATATATATATATATATATATATATATATATATAATTTTGGAGAGTTTCTTAGGCGGAGCGATGGCGGCTGTTCGTGTTTTTAGGGTTTCAAAAGGTCCGATCTGCGCCGCCGCGGCCCCCAAAGATCTGCTCTGCTTTGAAACAGCTAGAAGCCTGACCGCTGGATCCTCAGAGCTCGATGCTACCCTCTGGTACTGGCCTGGATTCTCTGTTGGAAAGGAGTTACATGACTCGAACCTCAGTAATCAGCGACCGGAGTGTTTTCCCTCCTTCTGGGCGCAAGTCAATTTTCTCAGGGCGGCTCTAGAAAACTTTTCCCATTGTCCTGGGTTATTTGTTCCAAAACAACCGGTCCTTACCCAGTCCCGGTTTGATGCGCCCTCCTCCGAGAATGCCCTGCCCAGGACAGGCAGATCTGACTGTGTATATGGAGAAAAGAGGCGATTGCCTGTTCCCCTGCCCCTTTTTGGAATGCCGTGGATCCGATCTGCCGATCTATGGCTGGTTTTAAATAGTTTGGCTGAAGATCAAGTACGGAGTGGGAGACTGGGATTGGCCTCCCGGTGGCTTGAGGTTTCTCTGCTCTCTGTAGCGCAGATTTGGGCAGTTACCATCTCGGTAGCGGAAAAATTAAAGATCCGGACTCCCCTCTCCAAGATCCCTATTAGTCGAGGGATCCAGGGCCCCCTGTCTCATACAGGTCCTCCAGATACTTCAAATTCATGCAGGAGGATCGATCAAGAAAAGCCCGCTCCCCTTCTTGTGTTGGAAAATCAACAAGCAGAAGGAGCTAGGCAAAACACAAAATTAGCAATAAAGGATTCCGGTCTAGAAGCGATCCAAATTTTCATCAGAACCCTGTCAGGGAATACAATCTGCATGCAAATAAGAACAGGGATGCTGATAAAAAATTTAAAGGACGAAATTCAAGAATCTTTAGGCATATCAGTAGTTTTGCAGAGCTTGGTCTATGCAGGACACATTTTACAGGAACAATTTACAGTGCAGCATTATGGAGTAGTGAGAGATTCAACAATTTTTCTGAATATGAGGCTGAGAGGAGGAAGCTTTGGATCTAGCTCAAAGGGCATAGGTTCGTTCAAGGATGCTGTCAAAGGAAAAGGGGAAGCCACCAATAAGCCAGCACCATCACAAGATCTGCCTGGTCCTTTTATAGTGGAGCAAAGTAAGCAGAATCCAGTACTGATAATCGATAGGCCGGAGGTAAACAACTTTCATGCTGATTTATCTTCTTTGGCAGTAATTTGTAGATTCAATGGATTTTGGCCTAAAACAGATGCTTTACGGCATTGGATCTATACCACATGGACATAAAATTGTGAAATCCTTTTATGCTCCAAAGGTTTTTTAATTGTAAAATTCGACTCAGTTGAGGAAAAAGACCATGTCATCCATCAGGGGCCATGGTTCTGGGGCAATGCAGGGCTCTTCACGACCCCCTGGTTTCCGGGTTTTGACCCCTCCTCTATGGTGGTCGCCAAAATGCCGGTCTGGGTCAGGATACATAATCTCCCGCTTCACTTTTGGCTCCCCAAATTTTTCTAAGCAATGGGGAATGCAATAGGTAAATACATCAAGAAAGACACCGAAAGAATTGCTAGATGCATTCATACTTTTGCAAGAATCTTTGTCGAAGTTGACCTCAGTCAAGGGCTTCCTGATAGCATCATCTTGATCCATAACAACTCCCAGTGGAAACAACCACTAGATTACGAAAACACGGCTTTCAGATGCCGAGGCTGTCAACAGACAGGTCATCTCCGTAATAACTGTCCTCAAGCCAAAAAGGAAAACAGAAGGAATAAGAAACAAGTAAAAAAACCAAGAGGCTGGCAACACACAGAGAACCTAGAAGAAGAAACAGAAGACGAGGAGGCAGACAGCTCTCCACTTGAACATGACGATGATCCAATTGGGGGCGAAGCCGCGGCTGCCTTTCCCATAGCACCGAGTCAAGTTCACATGATGCCAGAATCAGAGACTTTGGCAGTTCAGGGAATGTTGGCCTCTTTGTTGAAGAAAAATCTAGTTCTTGAAGACACTAGCGGGGCTAAAAGACACCACTCTCCAGAACACTCTGATTCAGATAAGGACGTGCCTTGTACTGTGGAGGATTCCTCTCTAGTCCTTTTTTCATCCTCTCCAACCCAAGGAGAATGGCGAAAGGTTGAGAAGAAAAAGGGGAGAAAATCATAATCTCCCTCCCTCTTTGTATTAGGCAAAAACTGTTATTGTCATTGCTAATTGTACATAGTTGTAGTCAAAATGTATTTCTTCTTGCTACTATCCGGAAGGCTGCTAGCCTCATTATGCATATGCTTAGGCATCTACAGAATGTAATTTCTTAAGATCTAATAGAAATTACGACTTTTTCTACGGGAATATATATATATATATATATATATATATATATATATATATATATATATATATATAATTTAATTCCAAAATTAAAGAGGTCATTTCAAGTTACAAGGGTTTGTCTAATATATATATATATATATATATATATGAAAATTAACCATCATGCAATATAATATTATGTTGACTCCATTAAATTAAAACATAAATTATTATTTTAATATGATAACTATAATTATTATTTTATATGTGTCTTTAGAGGTATCCTAATGTGTTGTTAGATTCTAGCTAGTTCATTTTTTATCATGTTAAGGAAACAATCATAGTACCTAAGGTGACCATGTATATTCATTTTAAAATTTAAATATTTTGTAATAATTGTTGTCAATATAGACAATTTTAAAACTCAAATTCACTAAGCAAAATGATAACAACACTTATCTACTAATCTCTCCCTAGAATTTCGTAATTAATATACATTTAAAAAATAAATATTCAAAACTGAATATTTAAAAACTAAATATTCAAAACTTATTTTTATTCACACTGAGCCAAGTTTTCCAATGATGGTCTAAAATCCAAAAACCTAGTAGAAAAAAATATTCCTTACCACATGATAGGCTTCTTTGCGCTTAGATTGTTGGGAGGATGATACTAAGATGTAAAAACTAGCAATTCAAAAAATACTGTAAGATAAATAATAAACAAGTTAATTACATTATAATTTTTTTGAGTTGAATTGCAAGCCGCAACCCTCAAAATTTAACAAAACATTACTTAAATCATGATCAGGTTATTTACCTGCTTGCAAATAGTAAAATCTCATCTTCCTTCTTAGCTCTTGCGAATATATGTAGGGATCTACATTTTAAGGACGTCGCTTTCAAATGTTGAGCAGTTTTGCAGGGCAGAAACCTCTGCTTTGACTGATGTGAGGGGTTCTCGATTTTCAGCTAGGACTTTGCATTTTGGGGTTTCATCTTGATACATAAAATTCCAAGGGAGATGAACGCTTATTATCATTGTTTTTCCTGGCCGCAGGAGTTTTAAGGTTGATTTCTATTGCAAACCTTTATGCGCTATAACCTTTCGTGTTGGTTTTCACCATGTAGATTTTATTAATATGTTCTTTTAGTATGTACTGTTGGATTTTTTATGCTTTTTAGTACGAAAACTTTTTTGGTTTGAGAATGGTGTCGATACAGTTGGGGCATACTTAATAATGGACATGGCTATACCTGTACAATTTGTTACAACAAAAAATGGAAGAATTCTATCTCCAATACTCATATTTGTTCATCTCCATCTAAAGATAGGTAGGATGAGCAAAACACATTTCACAAAATCCATGCTCTAACATAGCTACTTGGCAACTATTTTACAAACTAATTATATAACAAGATACATAGATAGATCATTCCTAATTTTTCAATACGCCTCAAATGAAGTACCCAAACTCAACTAGCAAGGATTGTAATCCCAATGCTTTGTTCCATTTAAATTCTTGTTCTCACATTCCTTTCCCAGATTTCCTCCCTCTCATGACTGGCATAGAGCTTAATGTTTGTTTAGCTACACTTGCATAAGTGAGAGTTTCGAGCCCTCCGACAGTTGTGGGTTGAGTTCTAGTCTTCTGGATAGGTTGGAACAAAGGCTCTAGAGCCCTAGATAACTTTCCTAGAGACCGATCTGGTGATGGTCAGTGATGTTTGACAATGATGTGGAATCACTTGTTGAGGGTTGGGATAGTTTGGCTTCTGGAAACCCTAGTTTTCTTTGTTTTTTTATTTCATGATATCTCACATTCATGCCTAGAATATGGCATGGTGGTGATTAACTAAAAGAGTGGTTTGGTTCAACCCAATATATGGTCAGATGGTACGTGGAAGTCCTTGGCCTGGTTGGTAATTTAATATGGTAATAAGGTCTATTCTTCTATTGTGGCTCATATATATATTTTGGAAATGTGTTGATGATATTATAGATAAGTTGTTGTAATTGTGGTTACCTTTGCATAGCTCATGGGGATCCCACAATAACGAGTGACCATGTAAGTCAGCTATAGTTAAGTAGTCTTTATGTTAAGGATGGTAATTCTTAAACAAAAAAATAACTAAGAACATCTCAGGTTGAACATGATTCAAGGTGGAAATTTATCATAATTAGTTAAATAAATTTTATGTGGGAGTTATCTTAAGAATCCCCAAATCCCAAATTTCTATACGAACAAAAATTTAGATATTTTCTGATATATAAAAAAATTGTTTAGATTATGCTCTAGCTGTAAATTGGCCAAAAAATCAAAATTAAGCCTATTTAAATTTTCAGTTAAACATTTTATATAAACACGTAAATGAAATCTTTAAAAATACATAATTTAATGTCAATCCTATCATATGTAATAATATGCTAACATCAAGAAAATTGTAAAACTTCATGCCAAAAATGACTTGTTTAAATCAAGTTTAATTTAAGGTGTTTCTTCCCTAATACATCATAGGTATCATAGATTTTGAACATGAAGCTCCATAACCACATCCTAAAAATGAATATATTTATTTTTTATTAATGATATATAAATATATATTTGACTGCACATTACACATATCATAATCAACCTATGTAAAACACTTCTACCTTTCCTAGTTCCAAGATGAAGATAATGTATATATTTTAATAAAATAAGAATTATTTTCTTGTAAAAGTTATTATGACTTCCACAATTGATTTGTTGCATGAGCCTATTTATTTATATTTTATTTTCAATGTCATATTATATTGATGCATATTTATTTTTTATTTCTTAGTAATTTAAATATGTAATATAATTGTAAAAAATAAGGTTATCAAGTTTTTATTAATATCAAGGTTTAAGTGTGTTTTTCTTTTTAAATAATACTAATTAAAAGTGAGTTTGATTAACTTGAAACTTCCCGCCCACCAATTTCCTAATAAGTTCGTCCATGATAAATTATTCATTATTATTTATAAGATTCATTTAAATATATAGAAAATTTATTTAGCAAAATGTTCCATTACATTTAATAAATTAAATAGAATAGATTTGTGCCACATGGTTCTCTACCCACCAATTTCCCAAGGATTTGATATATTTCCAATTCTAATAAGCTTTTCCTTGATAAGATCCTCATTATTATTTATAACATTGATTTATTTATAAGAAATTTTTATTTATCAAAATTGCTCATTTTACAATAGCATGTCTAATTATTTTTTCTTCTTATGTTAAACTTGGTCCATGTCAAAACAACAAATAGACAAATGTCAAATGGAGATGAAAAAGGTAGACAACCACTAACCAATTTCAAAAAGGGACACCTTCAGTGTAACTATCTTGATCAATTTAAAAAAGGTACACCTTTAGTGTAAATATTTAATAATATAAATGAAAATTAATAATATTAATACTAACTGGTCCAATTCAGATTTTTTATTTTAAAAATATATAAAAAAAACAACAATATTACATTGATAGGTGACTTTTACAAACCAATATAAATGAGATGTGTTCCATATTCTATGTGATAGACATTCTAAATTGATGGAAAAAAAGCCTCATTTATTATTTATTAATTATTGTTTACATTAATTATATCATTTTTTTGGCAAGTATATGTGCATTGTGTAAGAAAAAAAAAAAACTCTCGAATATTAATCATATGTCTATCTAGACACAGTTTATTACAGGGGCTGAGTGAAACATCGCCACTATATTTATTATCATGGAATGAAATTGAGTTGTAATGACCTGAGTTGGATATGGTCATCAACCAGGAAACATGTAATGAGATGTGAGTGCATGAAAACCTCCTTACTTTGGTCATGATGACACATTCTCTCCATACCACTTAAATTGCTAATAGTGGTCTAAGCCATGGTGAACAAAGTTAATGAGGACAAGAAAAAGGAGATGGAGTTTTAATTAGAGGTTAAACATTATTAGCTCATTAGTATGAAAATTCACAAAGTATGATATATGGGTACATTAATGTAATGCCCATTATTATTCCCCCTCAAATGATTTGTCAAATTTTAAGCTAAAGTGGATAAAGTATGAAAAATATAAACATATTATACTTTTTAGTGATTATTGTCAAATAGCTAATTGAAAGGTGAGCACCTACACTAAACCATGTGTTAGAGCAATAACTTTGGGATTTTAGAGAAATATGAAGGGCCTTTATATGATGAAATATTTTGACAAATTGAATCTACAGGAGAAGAAAATCATATGGTCTAAGAATGAAATAAGTTTAAAAAATTGAAGATCAATTGAACATATTTAAAACTCTTATATGCTAGTTAACTAGTAAAGATGTTAAAATGAATGATGAAAATAAGGCAGTGAATTTTTTTGTGTCCATTTACTTGAATTTTGGGATCAATCATTAACTTCCATTAGATTTAACAAAAATGATACTCCAAAATATGATTTTATCTTAGGTGTGGAGTATATATAGTATAGGAAACCTCCACACTACAAGTAATCATGGCTAGAGGTTGGCCTGGATAAAGCAAGAGAATTTTGAGAGCTAGATCTAGATTAAAGTGAAAAGGAAAAAAGAGTAAACATAAATGTTGATACTATAACAAGTTGGGTCATTTCAAGGAATATTTTTGGAAGAGGAAGGAATCCAATGAATACTCCCAAAAGGAAGAAAAACTTTGGGTAAAATATGTTCATGTATGATTGATGGAGTTCTATTTATTTGTAATGCCCCTTAATACTATGAAGAATGGTCGATAGATTTTGGTACTTGTCATCACATGTGTCCACATAGAAGTTGGTTTTCTTCTTATCAACATGGTGATAGTGGTATTATTCTTATGGGAAATATTGTTTTTTGTATGACTATTGGCATTGGAAGCATCAAGAGTAAAAGTTTTGATCCTATTATAAGGACATTGACAGAGGTTTGCAATGTGACTAAATTAGAGAAGAATTTTATTTTTTGAAAAATTTCAATTATAAGGGCTATAAATTCACGAGTTGAGTATGAGCACTAGAGGTGTCCAATTTTGATTTGATGATTATGATGGTTACAAAGGCCAGACACCTTGCAAGCTAGAAGGAAGTGCTCAAATAAATAAATCTAGATGAGTTCACTATAAAAGTGTGGGTCTATTTCTTAAAAAGGTAGATTTATGTGTTTAATACATTTAAATACTTTTTAGTTATGGGTAGGTCATCCTTTCCATTATTCAAAATTTAAAATATTTGGTATTATTTAGAGAATATAATTATAAATTTCAGTATTTGAGGGTCAATTCTACTTGCCCATATATATAATTTCATTTTTTTACATATCTAATTTTTTAATTAATTTGTACAAGAACATCTCATAAGGTTTGATTAATAACATATTTATCTAGTTATTGACTTCATCCTTTCCACTTATAGAAGGCTTTGAATAATTATGGTGACTAAAAGAATCCATTTATTTGTTGCCATACTCCTGTTAGATGAACGTGTGCAAGATATTCTAATACATTGCAGCTAGTGACTAGCTCATGTATATTTTTATCCAAAATAAATAACGAACATGCTTCAAAAATTAGTTTTACAAATAATATATTAGTAAATTCCACACTACACAAATAGGGTTACAATGTCTACATAACTGAAAATATTGCTAAGGAAATTATTAAATTTTTGTATAGATTTGGTTTTGGAACATATCGTTCCAAACTTTAGCTTATAACCAACATCAAAACCTCCTAGGAATAAAGAAGCATTGATATGTCTATTCCTGGTCTAAAAAGATACCCTCTTAGGATATAAAAATATGACATCCTCATTAATTTAGAGAGGAATATAGTATTTTTGCATTGTAATATTTTTCTCTTGTTAATATGCATAATCAACAATGTCCTGCATGCATCAATATTTCATTTGAATGAAAATCTCATATAGATGATTTCATAGGAGCATGAAGGAAAACATTATCATAAATACACTACAGTTATTATTTTCTAACTCCTACAATGTAGTGAAACAGATACCGACATATATCTTATGCATATCAAGCCTTAATTGTCACATGCAGCCATCTAAAATCATCCTATAAAACCATTAATACAAGTAAATATACTTATGTATAAATTCCACATGCAATTCATTTGAACACGAGTAATATAGCTCTTTGATACAAGCATTAACAACTAATTACCACAATTCCACCACATGATTCCAAAAATTCAACAGTAAGAAATAACATAAAGGTAAGAAACCACATATAGTACATCTCATGTAAGAGTATCCAACTAGGAAAGAAGAAGAACATCACCTAGAGAGCGGAGCACCCCCACCCAAATATAAAGTACCTCTAATTCCCCATGAGCTGAGGCTCTTTCCATGGATCAACTACCTCCAATTGATCTATACAATGGGTATTTAATACCCTCTTTCATGATATGGTTTCCATTAGTGGCGTCTCGATTTTATGGATTTTTATCCATTTTCCTAGGTCTTTTTCGAAAAAGCTCGCTTTTATCTCTAGTGAGGCTTTTCCTCATAAAAGCATTCCTTTATTTCCCACAAAGCTTTTATGTTTTTCTTTATGGATATTTATCTCCAATCCATCCAAGATTATTTAGAATCACATCTAGAAGATTTATCATGAATTATTGTCCTATCACATTCCTCAATGGGATTTGGCAAGAATCTCATTTCTTGGTGTCTCGCTTTTCCAAGTGATTAATTTATTAATTATTTAATAATGAATTTCTTTTCATATTACACATCATACCTATCTTTTCTCAACTTAGGTTTATAATAGTATAACAAACATGGGAATGGAGTTACAATCCATTTGGTAACTCTCAGATATGACATGCATGACTTATTTATGAGTGAATCATCAGTTAACTTGTTGAATACATGAAGCAACACCCCACTTTCTGACCTCCTAATAGTTCCTCCATCAGTTGAAACTAGTTCCTCACTTCCAGCGGCAACACCCCACTGTCTGACCTCCATCACTTCCTCCATTAGTTGCAACTGAATTAATTAATTACAAGTCAAAGTGAACTCAACCATGGCTCCTATAATGTAGGAGAGACTCGAAATGACTAAAGTTAGACCCTCAACTCATTAATTGATCTAACTAAGCCAATTTAACTCAATTAACTCATACAATTTGTCTTGTGATGTGGAATTACAATTTTATTTGTAATTTAGTTCAAGGAAAAAATTAAATTAGGATTTTCTTGCTACATTTTCAACACTCCCTCTCAACAAGAAATTGATTAACAAATACCCCAATCCTCCCTCTATGGAACTCTAATTTTCCTCTTGAAAATGACTTATTCAAGATGTTTGCATCCCATTACTCTGTAGGAATGTACTCCAACAACATGAGTCTCCTTTCCACACAATCTTGTAGATCGTGATACCAAATATTGATATGCTTCGAAATATCATGAAAAAATGGTTTCTCATAGAGTTTGATACAACTTTGGTTGTTAGAGTAAATCGCTATAGGATCCATATGCTGACCAAATAAACTGTCATAATTCCTTGTAGATTCAAACTGCTAATTGTAATATGCTAAAACAATAGACTTGAATCTACTTCAGTCATGAGCATAAACAATTAAATGATCATGAAATCACAAAGCATACAAGAGAAATAATTCAATCAACGCATTACAAAATGATTTCCTGGGGAAAGTGACAACTAAAAACCCATTTCTATATGTATATTTCATTAGTCATAAAATATGAGAAGCTTACAATTCTTTGCTCAACCCAAGCAACCTCTACACTATCTCTAACTGTGTCACAACTTCCTAGACAACCCAGTCAAATACTTGACCAATTTTTTGCTTGACCATGTCTCTCCTTCCTTGCATTGTTTACTTGGGAATTAGCCCCCTATTAACTAGGAAAATTCCTCAATTGGAACTGCACAATCCTCATAGACCTTCCTCTAACTGCATGCACCACCTGTATAATTCAGATGATTATAGAACTCATAGTAAGTTGTCTATGAATTCGAATCTCAACTAGGTAACTCGCATATCTCACATGCATTATGGGTTGGTGTTTAGCTCTAAATGGTTATTGATTCCATTATGTTTCTTGTTGCTATGATGATTTGAGGCATGAACAATCCTTGATGCTTTACATTTAAGCCATGAGATGCATGCTTCATTATGAAATTCAATTCATGATGCCTATTCATATTTGACACTTTTCTGTTGATGTCAAAAGGGGAGAGTATTTGGAGAGAATTTGGATGGAGATCAGCCTCACATGTTGATGAGGTTGACATGAATGCGAAAGGGGGGGTTTGTTGGCATTTTCTGTTGGAATTGATGTCAAAAAGGTCATGGTCATGATCATGTATGTATGAATGAGACTTGGTGGTCTTATTGGTTGGTATGGATGTATTGAGAGTTAGATGGTTGTGTTGGCATTGATGTCAACCTAGTAGCATTGGACTTGGAATATCTACTAACATGTAGATGTGCATATGGATCTGTGATTTGTAGGTGTTGCATATACACTGTGATTAGAGGATGTCATGGTCCTCATGATCATGTTGTTTCATAGAGTTTGATGTGGTGAGCTATTTGGCTATACATTGGTTATGCATATGATTGTTTTGTTATACATTATTACCAAGGATGGTTCCCATGGTTTTTGGAATGCCAGATAAAAGCATGAAAAATTTTAGGGGCTAATATTCAAAGGTGGGCTAAGTTTCCATGTCTTTTCTAAAAAAAAGATTCACCAATTTCCATTTTTTATAAAAATAGGTCGCCCAAATTTTACAATACAAAATTATTTTACCTCAAAAATTTCAAACAATACATAGAGAGTATATATAAAATTGTTATAAGTTTGAATAATTTTACAAATACATCATAGTTTTCATATTAGGGACTAGTGAGATTCGCTAATTTTTTTAAACTTCAAAATCATTTTCCATCCTTCAATTTTTCCCTGGTTAAATGGTTTACTTTGGTATTTGACTGAGCATGAGTATAATATTGCCATGGTATAGGTGTTCTTGTTATTAGGATAACCATGGTATTGTACCTAGGTATTGATTGTTGAGAATAATTTGAGATAACCATTTCAGAAAATTAAACAATAAAGGAAGAGAAGGAAAGTTATGTTGGTTCTCTTGCGTGAGGAAATTGTCAAACATGCCAACTTAGAAATTCATTGGATAAAGAAGTGACAATTTTGCCTTATATTTCCAAGCAAATGAGGATGGATCTCAAAATTCAAAGAAATGGGTTTTGTGCAAAACGAATCAAATTAGTTCTCCATTGAGAATTTTTTCAAAATTCGGTATAGATTGAGAGAAACAAAATGTTCTCGCAAGGAAAGTTTCCCAAATCTTCTATTGTTCAAACATGGAAGTTCAAAAATTCGATGGATAAAGAAGTGATAGTTTTGCGGACGATTTTCTGGGTAAATGAGGATGGATATTAAAATTTTGAGAAAATATTTTTGTGCAAAATGTCCCAAATTATTTTTCCAATGAGAGCTTTTTCTTTTGTGGCCATTTTCCAAATTTCCCCAATTATAATACTAGTTTTTATTTGCTTCCAGAAATTAATTAAGTTTGAACTTATCAATAAAGGATAGTGGAGTTAGTGGTTAATTGAGTAAATGAGCTTATCTCAGATCAAAATAAAGCATATTTAGAAGATAGTTGAGCTCAATAGTTCTAAGTAATTATTGAGTTGAACACTTGAGTTCATTTATATATTGGAGATAGTTCATTGTGAGATTATTGATTGTATAGTTGAGTTGTGTGTGTCAGATATTGGAGAGTGAGTGAAGATAACTCATTGTGATATGGTTGATTGTGAGTAAGGTGAGTTGGAGTATGTGTATCTAAGTGACAAGGTTTCAGAGAAGAAGGGTATGCTTCAGATCTAGTGGAGAGCCTAGATTCTTCAATCTATGACTGAATAATAAGGACATCTGAAGCATGATTCATTATTGTTCATATTTAGAGTTGTTGGCGTAGTGTTTGAGTTAGGATAATTTGGTATGCTTCTAAAGTATATGTTGGTGATCCTCTCACACTTGTTTTGTAGGGGTTGCTAATGTAGTTAGCACAAAGCCATGGGGCTTATGATGTTATTTGTATAAAACAAAAATTTATTGTCGTGACAATTTAATATTCAATTTTTTGTCAACACAGTTTCTATTGGAGAGCACATATTTTACGCATTTGTTTTTATATTCATTGATCATGAAATCTTACTACTAGGAACGTGTATGCATAGTTGATTTTAGGTTGAGCATAGTGTCTTGGGATCCAGTTTGAAAATATATGAAAGGAGATCCGCATGGTGGTGAGGAGTAGTGACTTCATGGAGGTAGATAGTCCAATCCAATGGTTATTGGATAGTCCAATGGTAGTTGGGCGAGGATCAAATAATCGTGGTGGCCTTCAGGAGATGGTATTCTGTGAGATCCACAGAGAAGAGATCATTCTGAGATGATCAGTAGTTTCAAGTCTCATAAGAAATGGGTGTCGACATTATGTATATGACATTGAATATCCATGCTTAACGACCATTTATCATTGTTTATTTTCATATTAAGGCAATATTTATCACAAATTGACATCGGACCATGATAGACCATGATTAATTTTCATATTTAGAAATCCTATGATAAACGCTAAGATAAATATTACAAACCAAGGTATATAACCCATAAGATAAATATTATAGACGCCAAAATAAACATGGCTATTTCTAGTTGATTTACATATAGAGACAATGTTTGGCAAAATAGGACATTGAACCATGGTTCACCATAGTTGACCATGTTTAATTTTCTTATTGAGACGATATTTGTCACAATGCCAAGTTGGACCATGGTTAACCATGGTTGAGTATGGTTGACAATGATTGACCATGACTACCCATGTTTGAACATGGATCTCCATGGTCAATTTTCATATTGACACAATCTTTGTCTAAATGATACATTGAACCATGGTTGACCATGACCAACCGTAGTTGACGATTGTCAATCATGCTTTATTTCCATATTAATACTATAAACCCTATGAATAATATTATAGTATGGGAATATGAACCCTAGGCATTATAAAACCAATGGAATAATATTAAACCCAAGGGATTAATATTATAAGCCCAAGGTATATAAACCCTAATATAAATATAAATCCTAAGATAAGTGCATGGTTGGTTAAAGGTTTCCCTACACCAATTTCGTATTTATCTTCGTGGTGACCTTAAAATTAAATTACCATTATTATTATGATTATAAACTTTATCTATATTAAAGAACTATAAAATTTAGTTTATATATAATGAAAAATTTAGTATTTCATGAGATAGTTGAAAAATAAATGTGAAAATCATCAAACCAACCTTTATGGTGGAGGGATATTCTCATAGAACTATCAATAGGGTTTCCTTCTCCTTAGTGTAAATGTATTGAACCAATTCACATTAAAACTTAATTTACATTAGAATAATCACTCATATAAGTACTTAAAATTGTTGGTTGAAGATATAAAGTCTATCTTATTGAGAAAATATTTCAACCATTCTCTAATCTCAAAATTATTTTAGTTGGACAACAAATCTGAAAATTATTCTAATTGCACTAAATATCTCAAAAGTATTTAGTTGGAATAAATATGTAATGATGTGGAACATTAATTAATATGTGCAAGAATACTAGGAGTTAATTCTCCAAGTCTCTCCCTTAATGAATACTAGTATTTGATCTTCATGTCTACAATGTCCAACATCACATCATGACAAATATTGTCTCAACATGAAAATCTATCCAGCATGGTCAACTATGTTTATTTTAGTGTTTGTAATATTTATCATTGAGTTTGTATACATTGGGTTTATAATATTTATCGCTTTGGTTTAATATTATTCCCTTGGGTTTATATTTCCTTCGTTTTTTAGTATTAATCCCTTGGGTTTATTTTTCCCTTGGGTTTATAACATTTATCTTATGGTTTATATAACTTAAGGTTTATAATATTAATTCCTTGGATTTAATATTATTCGCTTGGTTTTATAATACCTCGGGGTTTTGGAATTGATTTTTTTAATTTATAGTATCAATCTATTGGGCTCATAATCCTAGGGTATTATATTATTTATAAGGTTTATAGTATTGATATTAGGGTTTAATATAAATCCCTTCGGTTTATAATCATGGTCAACAATGCACAACCATGGTCCAATGTCACATTGTAACAAATATATTCTCAACATGAAAATCAACCATGGTAAAAATATGGTCAAACATGTTTGTTTTAGGGTTTATATTGCTTATCTTATAGTTTATATACATAGGGATTATAATATTAATCCTTTGGGTTTAATATTACTCCATTGGGTTTAGAAAAATCTTAGACAATACAATGTGTATAGTGATGGACGTACCTGTATGTGGAGGGTGTTTTGGGCGAGTGCTCAATTGCTTTGGCTCATTCTGGAGAAACACAATGAACAAGAGCATCAACCCAATCCAAGACTATGTCATCAGAGATGTCAAAGAACCGACCATAGCCTCAAGCATGAGAAGACCAGGCCTCACAGGGCACTATTTAAGTTTCTCTTCTATAAAAATATGAGAGAACTCCACTTAAACTTGTTTCAGACTCTCTAGAAATGAAAAACCCAATCCAAGACTATGTCATCAGAGATGTCAAAGAACCGACCATAGCCTCAAGCATGAGAAGACCTGGCCTCACAGGGCACTATTTAAGTTTCTCTTCTATAAAAAGATGAGAGAACTCCACTTAAACTCGTTTCAGACTCTCTAGAAATGAAAAAATTATGCCATGATTCGCAATCTTCAAAACAATTGAAAACCACATGAAAACATAATACCAAACATTCAGGAAGTTTTTTAGATGATCGACAAATCAATGATAAATAAAAGAAAAAAATAAGATTGCAATGACAAACCTGAATGAAACCCCATTCCTCAGATGCTTGGGCTATTGAACTAATAATGTTGTAACATTGATAGATGTGTTCCAGGCCTGCTAGATCGATGATGTTATCAAACCAGCTCAAGAAAAGATAGAAAAGATAGATCAACGCCTTAGAATTCAGCCTCTTCGAGGGGGCAACCTCCTTTACATTACATAAATGAACAATGCTTGGATGATACAAATGAAAAGACCTCCTTTCTATATATAGGAGTCTAAGGGGTCATAACATAATCAAAGCCGACATAACAATAATAATGTAAGGGCACAATAATAACAATAATGGACTTCTATGGCGCACAATAGTAACAATATGGTAATTAAATGGGTACATCAATATAATAAGTGGGTTGTACTAATAACAATAAGGGGTTACAGTAGTGGTATAGGGGCCTAACATGCCCCTCCCCTTCAAAAAGCATTGTCCTCAACGCTTGAGTAGTTCCTGATGCTTCTGTATAAAATTCTTGTGCTCCCATGTGGAATCTTCAGCGGGTAAGTTCTTCCACTTGATGAGATACTCTGAAATTGATCAATTTTGTAGCATCAGGTTCTTGTTTCTGTGATTGCTCCAGGTTCCAATATGATTTTTCCGTCCTCTTCAATTTCTGGCAATATTGTTTGAATTGGGATCTTTTGCAACTTTTGAATAAGTGGCCATACTTCTTCATCCTTCTTCCATTCATCCCTTGCTTCATTTATCCAATCTGGTTGGATAATATAAATAGCACAAAACAATGCTTCCACATCCTCATCCCTGAAGAGTCTTCCCATTCAGTAAGGTCGCCATTTTTTAAGTGCATGTAGTATTGCCAACATTTACTTCTCATAAATAGCTTGCTTGAGATGTAGCAGTAAAAATTCCCAATCACCTACATCAAAACATTTTTCACTACAATGTTTATCTACCTGTTGTTTCGTTTGATTTTGCACCGAAGTGGCGTTATCCTTTAAAAGTTGGAGAACTTGTTGTTGATGCTCTGATACCAAATGTTATGAAACCAGCTCAAGAAAAGATAGAAAAGATAGATCAACGCCTTAGAATTCAGCCTCTTCGAGGGGTAAACCTCCTTTACATTACATAAATGAACAATTCTTTGATGATACAAATGACAAAGCCTCCTTTCTATATATAGGAGTCTAAGGAGTCACAATATAATCTAGCCAACCTAACAATGATAATATAAAGCCACAAAAATAACAATTGAGGGATTCTAAGGGGCACAGAAGTAACAATATGGGGGTAATAGGGGCACAACAATATAAATAAGGGGTATAACTACAATAGTAATGGGGTAATCACTAGTAGTATAGGGGCCTAACATGCCCCTCTCCTTCAAAAAGCGTTGTCCTCAACGCTTGAGTAGTTCTTGATGCTTCTGTATAAAATTCTTGTCCTCCCATGTGGAATATTTAGCAAGTAAGTTCTTCCACTTGATGAGATACTCTGAAATTGATCACTTTCGTAGCTGTTGGGTTCTTGTTTCTGTGACTGCTCTAGGTTCCAATATGATTTTTCCTTCCTTTTCAATATCTGGCAATATTGTTTGAATTAGGATCTTTTGCAAGTTTTGAATAAGTGGCCATACTTCTTTTTCCTTCTTCCATTCATCCCTTGCTTCGTTTATCCAATCTGGTTGGATAATAGAAATAGCACAAAACAATGCTTCCACATCCTCATCCTTGAAGAGTCTTCCCATTCGGTAAGGTCGCCATTTTTTAAGTGCATGTAGTATTGCCAACGTTTCCTTCTCATAAATAGCTTGCTTTAGATGTAGCAGTAAAAATACCCAATCGCCTACATCAAAATATTTGTCACTATGATGTTGATCTACCTGTTGTTTCATTTGATTTTGCACCGAAGTGGCGCTATCCTTTAAAATTTGGAGAACTTGTTGTTGATGCTCGATGTGATCTTTCACTGCTTGAACCTTTTTCTTCTTGATATGTCCTTCTATATTTAGATTTTGAGGAGTGGTAATTTCTTCCAATCCTTTACAAGATATGGTCGGATTCATTTCTTGACGCTTGATGTGATCTTTCACTTCTTGAACATTTTTCTTCTTGATATGTCCTTCTGTCTCACTAGTTTGAGGAGTGGTAATTTCGACCAGTGAATTACAAGATATGGTTGGATTCATTTCTTCTTTCTTGATGTGATCTTTCACTTCTTGCACCTTTTTCTTCTTGATATTTCCTTCTATCTTGAGATTTTGAGGAGTGGTCATTCTTGCCAATAGTTTACAAGATATGTTTTGATTCATTTCTTCTTTCTTTGGGGTCGAGTCCTGGCATATATCCTCTTCTATTGATGTTTCTTGATCCTTTTCTTCCTCCTCTTCATACTCTATGTAAAATAATTTCTTCTCAGCACACTTATGACCTTTAGTGCATTTGCTATCACAATTGTAACAAAGCGCTTTTTCTCTTTTTTCTTCCAATTTTTGTGGTGTAACCCTTGTAGGTTGTGGAAGGCTAGGAGGAACAACACGTCCATCATTATAGTTGTGAGGGTGGACTTCCTTGTTGCCATAATTTTACTTTCAAATATGTCACAAAGCCCTTTTACTCTTTCCAATTGTTGTGGTGTTGCTCTAAAGAAGGTGTTGCTCTTTGTATCCTCATAATGTGCTATCATTTCCTCCGTGAGAATTGACCACGTAACAACTTTTTTACGAGAACAAAGCCCTTTATACCATAAAAATTGATCCGGTTCTAAATATGAAGATGCAATACATACCTTTTGTAACAGTGGTACACCATGTAGATCAAAATATTGCTCCATCTGAAGTATCCAATTTACCAGATCCTTGCCATCAAATTTCCTCATCTTGCCTTTTCTTGATTTTAGGACCTCGAACTTGAAACGACTGTAACTCTGTACTTACGGATATTTAAGTTCTGAAATTTCTACCTGTAGTAGCCCTCTGTGTCCTCTTTCCAATTCCACCAGTCTGATCCAAATTGGATTCCCCAAAAAAGAGTTATGCACAGTCTCCCAAGATGACCTGATTATAGACCTTTCCAGACGAGCAAACTTGTATGAAGTTCCACGTGTCAATTTTTCGACCTATGGATCTGAAAAATCCATACAATAAACTACAGTCTGTCCTCTTTTTGTACCTTCTTGCGAAATTTCAATCCGATCCTCAGAGAGAAAGTTATGACGATTTTCCCCAGGTCACCTGTTTTGAATGTAATTCAGGAGTCTGCAAAAAGACCAAATTCCTCAGATCATATCTCCGAAAATATCGCGCGAAAAGCTCTGAAATTCAGACCCAAGGTTCAGCGCGATTTATTCTCAAATGGGTTTTTTTGTGACTTCTGAAACGTCACAGAAAAAAGTTATAGCGAAAGTGCCACGATGACCTCTTTGGAGCAGCAAAACCCTAGAATCCAAAGCTCTGATACCAAATGTTATGAAACCAGCTCAAGAAAAGATAGAAAAGATAGATCAACGCCTTAGAATTCAGCCTCTTTTAGGGGACAACCTCCTTTACATTACATAAATGAACAATTCTTGGATGATACAAATGAAAAGACCTCCTTTCTATATATAGGAGTCTAAGGGGTCATAATATAATCAGAGCCGACATAACAATAATAATGTAAGGGCACAATAATAACAATAATGGGCTTCTATGGCACACAATAGTAACAATATGGGAACTACATGGGTACATCAATATAATAAATGGGTTGTACTAATAACAATAAGGGGTTACACTAGCGGTATAGGGGCCTAACAGATGACAAGAAGAGACTGTTGGAATTGAAGAGGACGGGATGGCCTCTAATCTAAGGGAAGGATGTAGCTTGTAGCGTCTTACTTCACTCAGCTTTCACGTAGCATCTGCACGATGTCAATTGGCCTCCGAAGTCCTTCAAGCTTCTTGTGAAGAGCATCCATGGCAGTTGATGAAGATTCCATTATTGTAGTAGGCAGTGGAATTGGGGTTGATCCAAAATTTTGGAGACATGATTATATGAGTATTTGCAAAGAGCAGGCACAATGCACGTTAATTTTTTTTTGGGTCGATTGCCCATAATTGAAAGTGTTTTTTTTCCTTTATGAGCTATAATACGATAATGACCATGCTTAATGTTGTATTATTTTTTTTTACTATTCTAACATTATTTATTCGCGATATGAATATCTATTTTTGTTTATATTTTTATTTTGATTTTTGTTTTATTTCAATTTCATTGAAGGATCCTTAATTTTTTTTTTATTTAAGAAGGGTTGTTGACTTTTATTTTTATAATTTAATTTTCTTTTTCTATTTTATTTTATTTCTATTTTCTTTTTTATTTCTACTTCTACTTCAACTTCAATTTCAGGGAGTTGTCAAGCTTTATATTTTATTTTATTTTAACCTAAGAAAGGTTGTTAACTTTAATTTTTATAATTTAATAAACTTTGGGATATATTTTAGAAAAAATATGTGAGAGATATCCTTTGGTGTTAAAAACTAATGTTTACTTCTATATATATTATATGATATTTTTGAAAGAATATATGTATAGTTTATTATATTAAGAAATTGAATTTATTATAAGTATATATTTACTATAAATTTAACATTTTATAGGCTAGAGTTTTATGGAAGTGGGGAGATTAATTCTCTACACCCAATTCACAATAATATTTGGATGTATATTTATATTGATTTAAATAAAAATGTGTACATTTGAAACTTAACATAATTTTCAAATTATAAAAATTAGAATTAAACTAAAATTTAACTAAAATAGTATGAGGGTGTTAACACAATTGCAAAAAAGTACTTTGGCAAGTCATTGTGTATCCAAGTGATGGGAAGTTCAATCTGAAACATGTTAGCAACGAAACCTAAAAAAAGAAAAAGAAAAAAGTTAACTATCATGGTTATATAAATTAAATCACTTCTAAACATAGATAAGCATCAAAACACTAGTTTACAATAAATATCACATGGGAGTTCCCATGAATTAAGAAATCATAAAATTTAACTAAGTTATAAATCTATTATTATTATAATATAAGTTAAACATCTTTATTTTATGGAAAAAAAATACATTACTACTTTTGAAATAAATCTCAACCTTTAATTTGTGATTACTACTAAAAATATCTTAAAATATTATGGGGAAGTTAAATCCTACCATCCATTAGAATCTTCAGAGTTAAAATATTCTTAGTTGTATAGTGCAAGGACTTGCTTCGCTTGGCTTTAATGTAGCGTCTACATGACATTGATTGGCCTGTGAAGTCTTTCAAGCTGCTTGTGAAGAGCATCCATGGATAGTGATGGAGAATCCATTATCGTAGCACGGAGTGGAATTTGATTTTATCCAAAATTTATGGAGTTGTCTTTAGTGCGACTTTTTCGAGATTCCGGTGACGGAATCCGACAGAAAAAGTTGAAGTTAAATCTTGATTTGTATTATTTAAAATATTTGGATTCAGCACCTTGAAAAACCCCTGGGACACTTTGATTGTGCAGAAATTAGCTATCAAACTTGCGATTTCAATAAATTGCGGCCGGATTTTGACCGGAAAAATCCACAAAAAACTTCCAAAAAAACCTCTTTAAAAACAACTCCAACATTTATTATAAGAAGCCGTGGAATTCAAAAACATGATTATATAAACATTGCAAAACATCAGATTGGCTAGGCACGACGCACGACAAATATTTTTTTGGACTGTCAATAATCGAAAGTGTGACTTTTTTATAGGCACCGTCAATATGCCCATCATAGGCATATCCTTCGTCTGGACAGTCTGATCTGTGACCACATACCCGTCTTTTTTGTTCCCTTTTTCCTAGTGGCATCATCATTCCAACAGTCATAAGCAGTCCACCAATTTTGCTGTCACTCTGACTTTTACTGTTTTCCATCACTATCCCTCACTTCCGACTATTTTCAGTTTCAAAGAATAACTATCGAAAGGAATTAAAGTTATTAATGTGCATGTAAAACTTCATATTATATATCATGAAACTTCATATATATCATATTAGTGAATCAATCCCTAAACGAATCATGTGAATTCTTGCACATCATCTTTGCAGAGTGACATTGATATGACAACATTTGGAATCACAATCACTGCTCCATAATTTTCATATATATATAGTAATAATAAAGTGGTTATAATTTAGTTAAATTTTATAACTTTTTAAAATTTGGCATATGTTTGTTATTTATTGGTATTTATTGATAAAAATGTTACTAAGTATTGATAATAAGATTAAAATTATGGAAGTTCTATTTCAAAATAGATAGGTCTATTAAAATAATTATTAAATAAAATAATTTGAAACTTTAATATAATTTTTTTTCATATGAATAATTTATCTCTAAATATTAATACATTTTACATAATTTAATTAAAAACTAGCATATATGATGGGACCAACACTTTATAGTCTTTCGTAATTAAAATGATTAATGTGGTGACTATATGTTTGGTTGAATAATTCGGTTGTGATTACGCATGGAAGGATTACACCATCGGATATTTCGGATTTTTATTATGTGGCATTCAGTTACACAATTATGAACAAGTATTTTTCTCGATTTGCGTCTTCCCGCTCTTGGCTATGCCAAAACCCTTTGTTTGTCGTTCATTTTGGTCATTTGCTATTGGCTTGCCGAGGTTTTGCTCCGCTGTGCTCTGCAAGTTTTAGTGGGCAGCTTTGCTGCGAGTCTTGGGCGTGCCTCTGGTTGTTTCTGTAACAGCTCTTTGTTGTGAATGTGGTTGTTCTTAAACCTTAGTTCGTTGGCAGTTGTGGTTTTCCCTGTAGCCGCTTGGGTAAGTGATATTTCTATTGTAATTTGTTTTCCTTCTACTATTGGTTCAACAGGCCACCGTATTTCAAGTTTTGTTCTAGTATTTCTTGTTCTGGTTGGCAACTTAGTGATTGGCTTGTCTCCAAGCTCAATTCGATGGCATTCTTTCATCCTCGGCTTAAAACACAGGTAGTCTTCCTTCTCTGTTTCAATTTGTGATTCTCTTTCCACAGCTTCTGACCTGGTTCGCTCCTTCGTCTCCGTAGTTAGTCGGAACTTTGGGTGGAATGTCTGTCTTTGGCTCTCATTGCAAATTCTCAGGTAAAGTGGATGCAACTTTCATTGTTGGTTCTCTCCAGGTTCTGTATTTTCACTTCGGCAACATTACATTTGCTAACACTTGTGTCTCATTCACTGTATAAGTGTTGAGGGTTTGCAGTTGGAGGTCTCGGCACTGTATGCCTCGGTCTAGTCCGGTAGGCTCTGCTTCTTTGTATTTTTTTCAGTCCTCGGTCTGGTTTCAGTTTAGGCTGTCTGGTCATATGGCTCAATGCCTATCGTTTGACTCACACTGTGAGTGTTGCTCTATCATTTTGAGCTCTGGACTTCCATTGTTTCGTTGACTGCCATCTTCTATATGTGGATGCAATTTTCTCTTGAAACCTTCACCTAGGGTTTGTCATTCAAGGATCTGCGTGTCTATAGTTGTGTATGAGTAGATGTTTGAAACCCTCACCTAGGGTTTGTCGTTCACGGTTTGAACATTTGCGGCTTTGTTTTTACAATACTGCTATGTAACTATTATACACTGGACTTTGCAATTTTGAAAGAAAAATCCTTCAAGAAAATATAATGGGATTTGGTTTTGATTTACCTGAATGACATTTTCTTTTGGTTTACTTCGACTGCCTGGCCTGAACTGTAGTTATGATTCTTTAGTTTTGCTTGTGATTATATGAAAGTGCATGAAATCTATAGATATGCTGGTAATTTTGTATGACTGTCAATTTATATGTATGATGGAAACTTTCGTCCGGCCGTGGGTGCTTGGCCTGTACCAAAATTGTTTGTATCACTCTTGGTATGTCTTCACTGTTTACTTCAAATGAATTATAAACCCCTGTATTGTATTTGTTCTTTTGTCTCGTTATGAGAATTGGTTCTTGCTCTCAGGAAACAAGAAAAAGGAATTAAACTCAATAATCTGTATATAGTAGGTTGTCTGTTCATATATTTTTCAATTGGAAAACACAATAGAGTACAATAGAACACACAAATGGACAGAACTTAGTTTCTCTGTGTTAAACACACATGGAAACATAGAATAGGAAAGATAAATCATGTGAGTTCACTTTTTATTAACATGAGATATACATTTATAGTACAACATATGACTCTTGGGTTTCATATCCCAAGGTCTCTTGGACTGCTTTTGTCCATTCGACTTCCACACTAACCCATTTAGGATTAGGTGTCCAACATTCCCCCCCTTAATCCGAAGGGTTATGTATGAGTCCAAGAAGAGAGTTGTAATACAAAATGTGCAAAAAATGCATGGCAGCACTAGGCTGAATGTGCTCTATGAAATGTTGGTATAAAGGGCAGTGGTTTAAGGATGACCACCAACACTGGAATGCTTAGTGCAGTTCCCGGAACTCTTCCAAAACTGGCAAGAAACTGAAGTTTTCTGCTAGAGGAAGTGATCCTATTGTTTTAAAGAGGGAAACCTTCAACCATAAAAGGGAGGTCTCACCCCACATAAAAGGTAAAACTTCAACCTGAAAAGGGAAGTCTCAACCTGTGATGGTTTAAGGATAACCAACAACTCTGGAATGCTTAATGCAATTCCTGGAACTCTTCCAAAACTGGAAAGAAGCTGGAGTCTTCTGCTAGAGGAAGTGTTCTCAATTGTGTTCCTGAAATTCTTCCAAAACTGGCAAGAAGTTGAAGTCTTCTGCTAGAGGAAGTGTCCCAGATTGCCAACTGAATGCATGTTCACGGGCATCTTTGTCTCTGGCTACAACTCTGAAACTGGTGTGGCAGGTTGTGGCTCAGGCTTGCTTGATGTGACTTTGAAGCTTGCAGATGACCATCATTTCCCCCCTGTCAGATACAAGGTGAGAAGATGGAGAAAAATCAACTGCAAGACTGTTCAATACTCTGGAACAAGTTCTAACATGTGTTTGGAATATCTTCTTTGTTGTTGATGCCCATTGCCAAGAAGCGATCCATCCAAGATGAATCTTTGTTCTTGCAGGACGTTTATTTCTGAAGCATCTGTGTGAAGAATGACTGGTTTTATGACAGTGCTTACATGGATGAAGATCAAAACAATGATCTTTCAGATGGCCAACTCGATCACAGTGTTGGCATTTTATGATCTGTTGTTGTTGTTGTTGCTGTGGAAGAGGGGCAGAGTCTGGAACAGCTGAAGCTGAACTGTCATGAGGAGCAGGTGAACTGTCATGAATGAATCCAGCACTCTGAAACTGAATGGGCTCGGCATAGTCTGGAATATGAAAGGACAAGTCCTTGTCATATCCAAGACCAGTTCTGTGCTTGTTGTGGACAAGCTGTTCCCAAGGTCTGATGATGGGCTTGGGAAGTGCAGATTGAGTTTCTTCATCTGCATGTTCAATTGTTGCTTTATTGGGTATTGGATCTGAATGAACTTGCTGCTTATGGGAGTCTATTTCACTGTTCTGAACAAAAACAGGTTCAGAATGATGACTCCTTTGTTTGAATTCTTCTTGCTGAAGCTGAGATTCAAGCTGTAAAAAATCAATCTTTTCCTATGCATTATATAAGCATGTCTGAATTTCTGAGAGAGATCCTTTGTTGATTTGTAATGTGTCATCAACAGTAGATTGTATAAGAGTTTTCATGAACTCTAATACTTCACTGATTCTGGCCATTTATGCGTTAAAAACTGATCAAAACTACTACTTAATGCAGAAAAGTAATACCCACTCACAGTACACAACAATATCCTTATAAGTGTGCAACAAATGATCAGTGTGCAACAAGAAGCAACAGGTAGAATTCGAAGATGCTGGAACCGGAATACCAGAAACCAAACTAGATAATGCAGATTCGTTCTTATTGAAAACTTTTATATGTCAACACTTGATATAGACATATAATCTCAGTAATAGCATCTACAATATACCAAGTTCTGACACCCAATTTCGTTAGCTCATCAACACTGTCTCTTGAATATAAGGTTTATAGAGTATCAAAAACTGCAACAATGTCTCTCAAGCAGTTCCTTCTAAAGCTGAAGTAGGTCTTCCACCTCCAGCTATTGCAAGTACAGTTAAAAAACCACTGGTAGCAAAGAGAATTGTTGGAAATAAAATTGGTGAGTTTGATGTCAAAAAAAGCTTACAACTAAGTCAAAAAGAAGATCTTTATGATCAACAAACCAGAAGAACTTTCATCTACTACAGCAGTACAGGATGCCTCTTGCTCTTCTCGGTTCACATACATGGAGAATAATTCCAATTCAAACTCAGATTGTGGAGCACATATTTCTGGTCATGTTCCTCCTGTAGCTAGAAAAGCGTTCTTAGCATGGACATTTTCCACACGAGATATTCAGGAACACATTTGCCACCCTTATAAACACTTCAATGCCTCATTCAACATAGGTTTAAACAAGATTTCTTCAACAAAATTCCACAACTTTCACCATAGTCCACACATGATAATTGAGGCTTACAATAGGAATTTATAATCAGGAGTCTCAGCATATAATGATAAGTACATACACAGGGAATAGATCAATGCTTGGAGTCAACATACATACCAATATTGCTTCAACTCATTTCTTTGGGCTTCAACTTAGATATAAAGAGCACAAACCGAATACATTAGAAATCATAATACAAAAGTGAACACCACAGCAATTCGATGGTCGAAGCAACCGACCCCACTAAAATCCCCTTCACACGAATTTCTGAGCTAGAGCCGGTATTGTGTAGCAACAAGATGATGATGCTGAGGTTTATGAATCCCCCCTTTGAGAGAAGAACACAGAGGCACCGCGGGCCGGATGGAAGATTTCTATCCCTAGAATCAACCCCTGAAAATACCTACCAGGGCCTTATGAAGCACTGCACATCCCTTCTCTGCGTTATTTTCGCTATCATCAAAACTCCGTTGCGCTACCATTCAACACAACATTTAATGCAGTCTTCAATTCAAAACAACTCGCAACATAATGAAATAGTGCCAGCGCACCATTCAAGGCTTCCAGAATTGATGTGGGTCTCTGCCTTTCTTCTCTGACGTTTTAATCACTCTTAGATTGGAAGACAATGCAATGGTAATGTCGATTCAATTGCTGTTGCAGTGGTCCCACATCCACTATCCACCAAAGTGGTTGTGACTACAATATAATCCAACAAGCCATATGCAAGGCCATCTCTGCAGTGACTTATTTTTAAACAAGAAGCGTATCTACAATATAGTTCAACAAATAATGAGTGCATAAACAATAACAGAATGCTTCCTCTTCATCGTTTCAAAAACAAAGGTTCTCATGTTGATCTCTAGTCATTTCTCTTGAAACAATAACTACAAAGTATTTACAAGATTATTCCCACAGATGACAAGTAAATCTGCTTGAGAGCACGAGACAATCCAACAGATGATAGGTAAATCTGCTTGAGAGCACGAGACAAAATAAGCAAGATGCCAATCAAAGATCCGCTGCAAGGTTTTCTGTGCAAAGCTTAACTGTAAAGATATTTCACCAGCCTTACAACTCACAGTTGCCCAAATTTTCATTCAAAGCTTTTCTTTTCAAAGCTTATAAATGTTTTCTCATATTACCTCTATGCACGGCAAAATGCTACAAATATGCCGCACAAATTTTAGAGCAAGGTTTTCAAAGATTCTATACATTTGATCTTATTTGATGCATATAAAAAAAGTTATACAAATATCTCCGTAAAATTGCACGAGTTCCTATATAAATCTTTTCTGTACAGACTTTTAGATGTCGCCTGCAATGTCCGTCTTTATAGATATATACGAGCAAATATCATAAATGCATATGCCTAAACAGCCTGCCAAGGTTCGAAGCCCATTCCACAGAATCCTTTGGGCTTCATAAAAAACCAAAAGCAATCTCCACCGAAAAATAAGCACCGACCTTTGTATCACGAAAAAACTCCCTTACCTCATTGAAGAGTTTTAGCGGCTAAATTACTCAAAAGCCGGTACTTAGCGTGATCATTTCTCAAATTCCAACGTCTTATCGTCGATTGCATGACCAGGGACAAAAGAACACATAAAATGCACTATTATTCGCCGGGAGATGCACCGTTTCTCACCCTGAGACTCTAAATTCTGTGAAACGGTGTAATGGCTATTACAAGTATGCAGTGTAAAGGCTATTCAAGCATATTAGCAGAACGGTGTAATGGCTATTGTTTCAGTAACGCTAACTTGACAGAGGCAGCACAGGCTTGGCAGAGACGCAGTGGATTCTATGCAAAAAGCAGCATTTTGTATGTATGTGAATAATGCGTTCGCGTCAGAGCTGTCATGCTTCTTTTCTTCTAGGTTTTACCGTTACCTGAACGTTCTTCTCAATTCCACCCGAGATTGATACACCATTTGGCACCCATGGCAGCAGATTATACGATGTCAGGGCAGTGCATCAGAGTGGCGCAGTCTAGACAGAAGGCACAGTCTTGACAGAAAAACGCATATATGTGCATGAATTTCGATTAGGCGCAACAGAGAGATAATCCAAGGAATGGACAGAGTAAAAGCATCAAATTTCTGACTGTCAGTGAATTAATGGAGTGTTATGGACAGTGAACAGAAATGTCATAACTGATATGCACATAGAGGCCACAAAACAAATGGCTCAAATTGGAGCAGGACCAGCAATCGCCTGCTCTGATACCATGTTAAACACACATGGAAACATAGAATAGGAAAGATAAATCATGTGAGTTCATTTTTTATTAACATGAGATATACATTTATAGTACAACATATGACTCTTGGGTTTCAGATCCCAAGGTCTCTTGGACTGCTTTTGTCCATTTGACTTCCACACTAACCCATTTAGGATTAGGTGTCCAACACTCTGTTATTGTTATTATTCGAGTGTGAGAGGTACTGAACCCTGTACATGACTTTTTCTATTACATTTATATGTTTATGGTTCCAGTTAATGAAACTGTACAGTTTCTTTTCAGTTATAGACTTTACATGGTTATTAGTCATTCGTTCTATCCTTATGACAAGATTTTCCTTTTAGACACATTTCCCTTTTTCTCTTTAAAATAATAGGATAATTATTAATCCATGACTTATTAGAAAAAGACAAACAAATAACCCTAACTGATCAAACTACCCTTGACTAATTTAGAAATTAAGATAAGAATAAAAATCCTACCTCCTATTCTGTCAACTAACATAAAGACAAATAAAAAGTTAACTCAACTCTTCGACCTGGCAGAGACCGACACCCGGTCATGGTGCCTGAGTTGGATGCTCCTACATCAGGCTCCTGGGCAAAATAAAATCATGACTTTGGTCCATGAGCTCCTCAATTGAAGAACCTGTCTGGTCAATCTACCTGGCATCAAGCCACGAACTGTCCTCAATAGGACGATTCTTCCACTTGACCAGGTATTGCAGATACTCCTTTCGCCAAGTTCGTTTGGGCACCTGAGTGTTGAGAATGCGCTCGATCTCGGGAGGCTGAACGTAAGGAATCTATCTCATCCAAGCTTCTCCTCCATCCTGGGTATTCCGTATAGGCTGTGTGGTTCCATCTTCTTCCTTATCTTCTGGGTTAGCCATGTAGGGAAACAAATCTGCTACATTAAAGATATGTAAAATGCCTATTCCGGGTGGCAAATGTATCTCATAGGCATTTGCAGGGTCCTACCTTTTTATAATTTAACTTATTGTATTTACACCTAGGGAAGTGTTCCTTACGCAAATGCGCGAGGACTTCATCTCCCACATTAAATTGTACTTCCCTTCTCTTCAAATCTACTTGCTGTTTATACTTTAGGCTTCTATCCTGTAATTTGATTTTTACCTTCTCATGCAAATCTCTCATTGCATTAGCGAGATCTTCCCCATCTGCGCTTTGCCTTTCTTGCAGTCCAAGATCCTGCAACTCATGCACTCCGTGAGGATGCATGTCGTACAAGATTTGAAATGGACTGAAGCATGTGATGCGGCTAGGCGAGTTGTTATAAGCGAACTCTGCCTATGCCAGCACTCAATCCCACATCCATGAATTCTCTCCAACTAGGCTTCGTAGCAGGTTTCCTAGACTCATGTTTACAACTTCTGTTTGTCCGTCAGTTTGCGGATGATAAGTAGAACTCTAACTCAACTTTGTGTCCATTTTCTTCCACAGGGTACGCCAAAAGTGTCCTTTAAACTTCACATCCCTATTCGACAGAATAGACTTAGGCAATCCATATAACCTAACAATCCCTGTGAAAAACAAGTGGGCCACGTGAGTGGCATCATTGGTTTTTCTACAAGGGATGAAATGTGCCATTTTTGAGAATCTGTCCACTACTACCATCACCAAGTTGTAACCTCGTTGTGTCTTAGGTAGACCTAAGACAAATTTCAAGCTGACTGAGTCCCATGGTCTTCCTGGAATAGGTAATGGTGTGTACAGTCCCATGTTTTGACTGTGACCTTTCGCCAACTAGCACAATTTACATCTGGCCACAAATCGCTGCACATCCCTTCGCATCTTTGGCCAAAAGTAGAAATGACTGAGCTGCTCGAATGTCTTGTCCATGCCGAAATGTTCGGCCAGACCTCCACCATGCTTCTCCTAAATAATATTCTCCCTCATCGAGCAGTCAAGTATGCATAGTTGTCCTCCCTTAAACAATAGTTTCTCCTGTATGTTGTAAGCCAACCAAGGATTGTTATCTCTCACCAAGGGATTCTGACATGCCTCATAGGCCTCCTTAAAATCTGTATCAGTCTGGTATAAGTCTTTTAAGTGCTCAAAACCAAGCACTTGTACAGTGCTTGCAGAAGTAGAGCTCTCCTACTTAGTGCATCTGCCACCTTGTTGGCATGCCCGCTAATATGCTTCAATATGAAGTTGAAACTCTGCAAATACTCCACCCATTTGACGTGTTTTTGGTTCAACTTGTGCTATTGCATTACATACTGTAGTGCAGAATTATCTGAAACTAGCAAAAATTCATTTCCCAACAGATAATGCCTCTAGTGTTTTAATGCATGTATACCAACATAAAACTCCTTACCATACAATGAATTTTTCTGTCAACTTTCATTTAGCTTCTCGTTGAAGAACACTACAGGATTATCCTCTTGGCTGAGTACAACTCCAATAGCTGTACCACTAGCATCACAGTGAACCTAAAAAAACTTCTTGAAACCTGGCAATATCAGGATCGGCCTCACAGTGATCTTTCTATTTAATAGCTAGAAACTTCTCTCCACTGCATCTGTCCATCGAAAAGGTTGACTGGCCTTTTTAATGGTGTCCAACATAGGTGCACAAATTTCCCTAAAATTCCTTATGAATTTATGGTAAAAACTCGCTAGTCCATGAAAGCTACGTACCTCGAATAAATTTTTCAGAGATGGCCAATTAACTATCGCCGCAACCTTCTCTGGATCCATCTTCTATTCATTTTCTACTATTACAAAGCCTAAATAAATAAATTCCTTCTGTAGAAAGGTACATTTCTTCAAGTTTATGAGCAGTTTATTCTGTTGTAATTCTTCCAACACTTTCCGTACATGTTGAAGGTGTTCTTCCCTTATCCTACTGAAAATTAGTATGTCGTCCAGGTACACTATCACAAATTTCCCAATGTACTCCTTCAGCATCTCATTCATCAACCTCATAAATGTACTGGGCACATTGCTCAGTCCAAATGGCATGACCAACCATTCGTATAGTCCCTCATTCGTCTTAAAGGTTGTCTTCCATTCGTCCCCCCCTCGTATCTGAATCTGATGGTACCCACTCTTCAAGTCTATCTTAGAGAAATATGTTGCCCCACTTAAACAATCCATCATGTCATCCATCTGTGGCAATGGGAACCTATACCAGATGGTGATTTTGTTGATGGCCCTTGTGTCTGTGCACATCCGCCACTCTCCTCCCTTCTTGGGGGCGAGAACCGTTGGGACTGCGCAAGGGCTCAAACTTTTCCTTATCAATCCTTTATCTAGCAATTCTTGCACCTACTTCATAATCTCTTCATTATCCTTGGGGCTCATTTGGTATGCTGCTTTTTTCGGCAAACTGGCTCTGGGTATGAAGTCAATATGATGACTTATACTTCTTTTGGGGGGTAACTTGTCTAGCAAGTCATCCACCACTATATCCATGAATTCTTGCAACATCTGCTGGATTTTTGTAGGTAAATCTGATACCTCTATACACAACAACATTGTCCTTGCTTTCTTTACAACTGCATAACCACTCTCACTGTCCTCAACTTGTTTCAGAAACTGTTTTCCACTAACCAACAATGCTCTTGGTTCACTTGTCCCTGTTGTCCCTTCTTCTTTGATGGGCACAAGCGTATGCTTGATTCCATCCTTGACAAACTTATAACAGTTCGTCAACCCATCGTGTACCACTTTCCCATTGTACTGCCAAGGCCTGCCTAGCAGTATGTGACATACATCCATCGACATGATGTCACAAACCACTTTATCTTTATATCTGCCTATTTGAAACTCCACCTCGCACTGTTCATCCACCGGCAACTGCTCGCCTTTTTGCAACCATGAGACTCTGTAAGGGTTGGGATGTTTCAAGCGCTTCAACTCCAACTTTTCTACCATCTGTGTGCACACTAAGTTATCAGTACTACCACTATCAATAATTAACTTACAACACTTACCTCATGACTTACAAACTGTTCTAAACAAAACCTTCCGTTGTGTGTATTCGGTGACCTCCTTGACTGGTTTTAACAACACCTTGTGCAGAACTAGGGCTTCCCCTGTCTCTGGAGCATTTTCTACTTCTTGGGGAGGTGTCGTTGCTTCTTCTGGTTGTGAAACATATGTACCCCGCTGTCCAGCTTGATCTGCCTCTGGACGTTCAAATGATCTATGTCCCCATTTATGACACCTTTAACATTAATAACCAGCCCCTCTTCATCGGCCATTTCCCTTGCCTCGCTGGGATGACCTACCGCCTCTCACATTATCACCTTTGTTCGCTGATCCAAAAGTTCTGGAACTGTTACCTCCCTCATTTCTACTAGAAGTCCGCCCTCTACCATATGACTAGCCTTTCCCCTGCTAGCTTCTCGTCCTCTCAGAGCATTCTTCCTTCTATTAATTTTCTCTTCAGCTTTCATCGCACTCTGATACACTTCTTCAGTGTTCTTTGGAGATAAAATACCGATTTCATCTAAAATTTCTAATCTTAACCCATTTACATACCTGGTTGTTCTTTCCGCGGTATCCTCTATATCCGGCTCGTAAGTTCACTTGATAGAACTCCTCCGTGTACTCCCTTACTATCATTCCTTTCTGTCTCAGATTCTGCACTTGCCTATGTAGTGCAATCTGATAATCTTTCGGCAGAAATCGGCCCTTCAACTTGGCCACCATCCTTTACGAGGTTTTAATCAACACCTTGTTCAATCTCTTTCTCTTCGTATGGACACTATCCCACCATAGGGTTGCATGTCCATTCAATTTCTTTGCAACAAACCTAACTCTACAGTCTTTGCTGACTTCCTCACACTTGAAATACTTATCCATCTCACAGATCCAATCCAATAAAACCTTGATAGACAGGCTGCTATCATAGGTTGGGATTTCTGGCTTGGGTTTACTACTTGCCACTAAAACAGACCTTAATAATCTCACTTCTGGGGTTTCACCTTCCGGTCGATCTATTTCTGCTTCAGTTTCCCATTCACTATCATTGACTACCTCCGGGTCTCTTCTCCCTACCTCCACTGCCTCCAATCGAGCAGTAAGAATTCTGATCTCCTCTCTCAATCCTTCCTCCACTATCCTTTGAGCACCTCTGCCATGACTTCGCCTTCATATTTCCATGTCTTCAATCAATTTCACCTTCTCTGATACCACTTTGATGGGACCAATCCAACACTTTACAGTATGTCGTAATTAAAATGATTAATGTGGTGACTATATGTTTGTTTGAATAATTTGGTTGTGATAATGCGTCGAAAGATTACACCATCAGATATTTCAGACTTCTATTATGTGGCATTCAATTACGCAATTATGAATAGGTACTTGTCTCAATTTGCGTCTTCCCACTCATGGCTATGCTAAAACCATTTGTTTGTCGTTCATTTTGGTCATTTTTGTTGGCTTGTCGAGGGTTTGATCTGCTATGCTCTGCAAGTTTTGGTGGGTAGCTTTGTTGTGAGTCTTGGGTGCACCTCTGGTTGCTTCTGTAATGATTCTTTGTTGTGAACATGGTTGTTCTTAAACCTTGGTTCGTTGGTAGTTGTGGTTTGCCCTGTAGCCGCCTAGGTAAGTGATATTTCTGTTGTGGTTTGTTTTCCTTCTGCTGTTGGTTCAACAGGCTATCGTATTTCAAGTTTTGTGCTAGTATTTCTCGTTCTGGTTGGCAACTTAGTGATTGGCTTGTCTCCAAGCTCAATTCGATGGCATTCTTTCGTCCTCAGCTTAAAACGCAGGTAGTCTTCCTTCTCTATTTCAATTTGTGATTCTCTTTCCACAGCTTCTGACTTGGTTCACTCCTTCGCCTCTGTAGTTAATCAGAACTTTGGGTGGAATGTCTGTCTTCGGTTCTCACTCCAAATTCTTAGGTAAAGTGGATGCAACTTTCATTGTTGGTTCTGTCCGGATTCTGTATTTTCACTTTGGAAACATTACATTTGCTAACACATGTGTTTCATTTGTTGTACAGGTGTTGAGGGATTGCGGTTGGAGGTCTCAGCACTGTATGCTTCGGTCTGGTCCGGTAGGCTCTGCTTCTTTGTATTTTCTTTAGTCCTCGGTCTGGTTTTAGTTTAGGCTGTCTGGTCGTATGGCTCAATGCCTGTCTTTTGACTCACGCTATGAGTGATACTCTATCGTTTTGAGGTTTGGACTTCCACTCTTTCGTTGACTGCCATCTTCTGTATGTGGATGCAATTTTCTCTTGAAACCCTCACCTAGGGTTTCTCATTCAAGGGTTTGCGTGTCTATGGCTGTGTATGAGTAGATGTTTGAAACCCTCACCTAGGGTTTGTCGTTCACAGTTTGAACATTTACGACTTTGTTTTTACAGTACTAATATGTAACTGTTATACACTGGACTTTGTAATTTTGAAAGAAAAATCCTTCAGCAAAATATAATGGGATTTGGTTTTGACTTGAATGACATTTGCTTTTGGTTTAATCTGAATGCCTGGCGTGAATTGTAGTTATGATTCTTCAGTTTTTCTTGTGATTATATGAATGTGCATGAACACTGTAGATATGCTGGTAATTTTGTATGACTATCAATTTATATGTATGGTGGAAAATTTTGTCCGGTCGTGGGTGCTTTTCTTATACCGAAACTGTTTGTATCACTCGTGGTTTGTCTTCACTGTTTGCTTCAAATGAATTATAAACCCTTGTATTGTATCTGTTCTTCTATCTCATTATGAGAACTGGTTCTTTCTCTCAGGAAACAAGAAAAAGGAATTAAACTCAATAATTTATATACAATAGGTTGTCTGTTTAGGTATTTTTCAATTGGAAAACACAATAGAATAAAATAGAACACACAGATGGATAGAACTTAGTTTCTCTGTTATTTCTTATTATTCGAGTGCAAGAGGTACTAAACCTTGTACATGACTTTTTCTCTTACATTTATATGTTTATGGTTCTACCTAATGAAACTATACAGTTGCTTTTCAGTTATAGACTTTATAGTTACATGTTTATTAGTCATTCGTTCTATCCTTATGACAAGATTTTCCTTTTAGACACATTTGTCTTTTTCTTTTTAAAATAATAAGACAATTATTAATCCATGACTTATTAGCAACAGAGAAAAAAATAACCCTAACTGATCAAACTACCCTTGACTAATTTAGAAATTAAGATAAGAATAAAAATCCTACCTCCTATTTTGTCAGCTAACATAAAGACAGATAAAAAGTTAACTCAACTCTTCGACCTGGCAGAGACCAACACCCGGTCATGGTGCTTGAGCTGGATGCTCCTTCATCAATATAGAATTCTTAAATATACAATATGCAACATGTAATCATGGACTACCTTACAACTATAGAAGTGGTCCTATAAAGTTTTCATATAGTAAATGAATTATTCCGTCTATGATGACTCATGCCTATTCTATCTTCACAAAGTACATTATTTTATGAGATATAGTTAGTAATAGCTACTCCCATGTTTGAATCATGTATTTTCTTTTGTCATGTTCCTTTTGGTAGAATAAATCAATTCCCCACATCATGTTGACTTACGCTGCTCGATGTTTTAATTAAGATTATATTTTATCATCTTCTATTCTCATGAGATACTTGAAATATAAATGTGAAAATCATTAAATCAACCTTGATGGTGAATAGGATTTAAAGAGGGATATTCACATAGAACTATAGATAGTGTTTCCTTCTGCTTAGTGCAACCTTTCCATTTATCACTTCATTTCTTTTAGAAATGAATATTGGGTTCCTATGTTCAATTATTTCAATTGTTTCATTAGACTTTCTATCTTCGCATCAAATATTAAAAAAATTTACGTAATCTAGTTAATAACTATCATATATCATTCTTAAATATACAATATGCAACATGTAATCATGGACTATCGTTTAATTATAGGTGTGCTCCTACATATTTTTATAGAGTAAATGAATTCTTCCATCTATGATGACTGATACCAGTTCTATCTTCACAAAGTACATTATTTTATGTGAGATATGGTTAGTAATAGCCACTTCCATCCTTTAATCATGGATTTTATTTTATCATGTTCCTCTTGCAAAATAAGCCAATTCCCCACAAGATGTTGACTTCTTCTACTCGATGTTTTAATTAAGATTCTATTTTATCATGTTATATTGTCATGAGAGAGTTGAAAAATCAATGTAAAAATAATTAAATCAACCTTGATGGTGAATAAGATTTAAAGAGGGATATTCTAATAGAACTATCGATAGTGTTTCCTTCTCCTTAGTGCAACCTTTCAATTTATCACTTCAATTATTTTAGAAATGAATATTCGATTCATATGTCCAATTCTTTCATTTTTTGCATAACACTTGTCATCTTATCTTAAATATTAATAAATTTTACATAATTTAATTATTAACTAGGATATATCATTCTTAAATATACAATATGCAACATGTAATCATGGACTACCTTATAATTATAGATGTGTCCCTAGAGGCTTTTCATAGAGAATGAATTCTTCCATCTATGATGACATATGCTAATGCTATCTTCACAAAGTTAATTATTCTATGAGAGATATAATTGGTAATAGGTACTTCCATGCTTTAATAGTGGATTTTCTTTTATCATGGTCCTTTGGGTAGAATAAATTAATTCTCCACATCATGTTGACTTATGTTACTTGATGTTTTAATTAGGATTCTATTTTAACATGTTCTATTGTAATGAGATAGTTGTGAAATAAATGTGAAAATAATTAAATCAACCTTGATGGTCAATAGGATTTAAAAATGAATATTATAATATAACTATCGATAGTGTGTCCTTCTTCTTAATGCAACCTTTCCATTTATCACATCAATTCTTTTAGAAATGAATATTGGGTTGCTATGTTCAATTCTTTCATTTTCTACATAACACTTCCTATCTTATCTTCAAATATTAATAAGTTTTACATAATTTAATTATTAACCATGATATATCATTCTTAAATATATAGCATGCGACATGTAATCACAAACTACCTTATAATTATAGATATGGTCCTACATAATCTTCATAGAGTAAATTAATTCTTCCATCTATGATGACTCATGCCAATTCTATCTTCACAAAGTAAATTATTTTATGTGAGATATATTTAGTAATAGCTATTTCCATGCTTTAATCATGGGTTTTCTTTTATCATGTTCCTTTTGGTAGAATAAATCAATTCTCCACATCATGTTGAATTACACTACTCGATGTTTTAATTAGGGTTCTATTTCATCACGTTCTATTGTGATTCAAGATAGTTGAAAAATAAATGTGAAAATAATTAAATCAACCTTGAAAGTGAATAAGCTTCAAAGATGAATATTCTCATAGAATTATCGATAGTGTTTCCTTCTTCTTAGCGCAACCTTTCAATTTATCACTTCAATTCTTTTAGAAATGAATATTGGGATCCTATGTTCAATTCTTTCATTGTGTGCATAAAACTTGCTATCTTCTCTTCAACTATCATAATTTTTACATAATTTAACTAATAACTAGCATATATCATTCTTAAATATAGGATATGAAACATGTAATCATGGACTACCTTATAATTATAGATGTGGTCCTACATACGTTTCATAGAGTAAATAAATTCTTCCATCTATGATGACTCATGCCAATTATATCTTCACAAAGTACATTATTTTATGAGAGATATAGTTAGTAATAGCTACTTCCATGCTTTAATCACGTATTTTATTTTATCATGTTCTTTTGGAATCCGTTGGGTCAATCTCGCCTAGTGCTGATAATAGAGCCTACTTTTGGGAGGGGAAATTTTGTAGTACATCAAGTGTCAACATAGCAGACGACGATTGGACCAGGTCCTCTACTATATTATAATTTTATGTTGCTCTGGAACAAGGATTAAATTTTGTTTCGTGTACTACTCCCTTTGGTGGCTTTATCGTTAGCTCAGGAATGATGGGTGGCACAACTTCGGTTGAAGTTGTTGTCGAACTACTAGGTTGAGCAGTAGCCTTATTGTTTCACAACTGTGGATTCCTATAATCTTTATTCCTTGTCGATATCAAATCATCATTTTGTTGTTTTGAAATGGACAAGGTAAGCACTTGGGATGGGGAAGCATTGTCAGCAGCAACCAGATTGGTCCCTGGTTTTGGAAATGGGTCAGTCAATACTACAGAAGTTCTTGAATTCTTAAAGATTTTCTTAACTTCAACTTTATATGGACAATATCTCATCCAATGATCCTCATCAAATATGAGGCACAGCTAACCGGGTTTCTTTTGCCCAGAAGGGTTTGCAAAAGATTTTTCAGGAGACAAATCGTCTTGTTTCTTCTTTTTTCTCTTCCTTTTCTTCTTACCCCCTATTTGCTTCAGTTCTTTGCCTTTGTCGGTCAACACGGCATTAACCTCTGAGGCTAGAAGTTCTTCATTTGCATTTTGACCAGAAACCTTACGGGCTTTCTTAGATGCAGCCTTTGTCGATTTCGTGCTTGTCATACCTATCACAGCATCACCAGCATGAGAGTCCTTGTTTGATGTAGGAAGAGGAGGAATGGAAAATTCTAGTTTGGGAACATCAGGGATTTTTTCATAGAGCATGCTAGACTGAGTATAGATCAAGTCTAGATATTGTGCATGAGCAATGACTTGCTCTTCGATGACGACTCCTCCCTTTGTCACATCTTCTGTAATAGAAGGTAATAATGACTTAATAAACCATTTATCTAGTAGTTGATTAGGAACATATGTTTTACCATTCTACGATGGCATTGCCACTCATGAATATGGTCAGATATGTGAGTGGGCATCATCTGCTTGAAATTGGTAAGAATCTCTATTCCTATTTCGTACCTTATTGGTAACTGAAAATGGGTTAAAAAGGTGGTGGTAAGGGTGCCAAAGTTATCAAATGAAGCTCTAGGCAATTAGATATACCATTTTTCTGCGGGAACAATTAACATTCGCTGAAAAAGGTGAAGCCTAATCGAATCATCATTTAGAGTGTTGGAGGAACACCATAGATGAAAGGTCATCACATGATTCGATGGATCTTAACCCAAATTTCCATTAAATTTAGGAATATTTGATGGATGTTTATGAGGAATTGTTGGCCACCAAGGGGCATAAGCAATTAGATCGTTTGTTAGCCGATTTAGATATGGTAACTCTAAAGTCGCCACGAAAGGCAACTGTTGATTTAGGTTCAGAAAAACATACACGGGATAAGATGGGATTGCCTGAGTAGTAGGTCTTTGCATACCAGCATAATGCATTTGACGCTGATAACTTTGATAAGGTTGCTGGGCATAACCAATTTGGGATGATTGATGATAACTGTTTTGAATATATGGTTGCCCATTACTTGCAAAGTTTTGTTGCTCAGGTCCTTGGTACACTTGCTGGAATTGCGGTTGTTGGTGTTGCACCAGCCATGGTTGTGAAACCATTTGCTGTTGCCCAATACTGGATGTTTGACCAAGATGAGGGGTAATAGTACCCATTTGAGCCTGAGTCACTCCAGTTAAGGAGCCACTAACCAGTGATTGTGGTTGCATCATGGAGATAAGAGGCTCTTGTATTACGACCTGAGAAACTTGAGGCTAGCATACAACAGGAAACGCTTGTACTTGCGACACTGTCACAATAGCTGGTGTAGTGGGGATATTCGACATAGGTAAACTCGGTTGCATTAAATATAAAACTCTTGGTTATTGAGGCAATATTGGCACCCAACCACTGGATGTGATTCCATTTTGACCCGAATTCAATTGAGAACTCTCATATGGTTGTTCTCCCAGAGGGAACAATGAAAGGGCATATTGCCCCCCATATGGCGGCAATCCAGTGCTCACAGGAAAGATTGGCCTTTGGAGATCGGACTACCCAAATTGATACTGTCGTGAAGGATCAATTTGCTGAGACTCAACATAATAAATTCCAGATATCATTCCGGATGAACAAATGGGAATAGACCATACTGTCGAAATAGTCCCTGGGTGGACTCCCCCTAGTGGTTGAGAGCTAGTTGGGACAGGTGGTATGCCAGCGAACATTATCAAAGTGATGGTAGGAGGTTCTGCTACCACTGTATCGGGTGACACAGTCCTAGATGTCGATGGTTTTCTGGACATATCGAGTCTATCCAAAAGACTTCCTAGCGATTCGATAGGAACTTGTAATGAAGGGGTATTAACTTCTGAAGCAGAAGGATATAGTTGGATCCCAATTCCAAATGTGATGGAGTACTAGATGGAAGATCCTTCGTAATCTCTTCTATAGCAATCAATCCAGGTGGGAGAGGTAGACCGTCAAGTCTGTAAAATATTTCTAGTGCCAAAGAAGGTGTTATCTCAAAATCGGACCCTGGAAGGCTGCTGACCAGGAAGACTTCAAGTAACTATTTCAAACCAATCTTTTGACTAAGGTTTAGCCTCCTTAGCCTGAGAGGGCTCTCTCAAACAGGTTATTGATTTTGATTAAAAAATAAGAGGGCTAACTCTTGTGAAATAACAATGACAAATATGAAGGTTGGACAAACATTACATAAGTTTCCATTGGGCCTATGGAGTTAATAAAACTTCAGCAAATAATGATACAGCTTTTACATATAAGTCAGGGCATGTGGCATTTAAATGTTCAAAACACAACTCTTATAAAACCACAGTTCATGCATGTGTACAGGAAATCAGAGTAGCATAAGTGAATTCTGAGTGATTACACATTTATGCAACTGTAAAATAGATCAGGGATAAAGCAAAACCATACATCTTGAACATAAAAACACTTTATGAATCCTGAGAAGAAAAGCAGTTTTATTATATTACTGAACTTTGTCTTTCTACATAAGCCAAAACAGTCCTCTGTTTTATAAAATCTCCAACCCTCATTACATAGATGTTCCAGCTATATATAGAATCTTTATTCTAACTACTTCGAGCTTCCTCATCCAGCATGAGGGGAACTAGAGAACTGCCTCTAATGACACCTATTAGCTATTGAACTAACTAATAATTACAATAAGGAACTGACTGTAGTGTTTAAGAGTTCTAAACTAACTGTGACTCTAACTCCATTTCGCATGCATAATGACTTCTTCTTATTCTCTGACACCTGGTCCTTTTTCGACTTGGCTGAGATGGATGTTTAATACTCCATAATGATCTTGAACGCTGAACCTTTCAACTGCTCAGAAGTATTCGGAAATTTCCCTTACCTCTCGGCTCCATCTTCCCTCAAAATGCTCGAATGTACCAAGCATGTTTCTAGCCTTTAATAACCCATAATATGGAAGCCTGCCACGTTCTGGATGTGTTGTGAGCTGCATCGATTGACATGTGTGCAAGAAAAAGGTCCTTGTATGAAAAAGATTTGCTACCTCTTGAATGGTGACAACGAGGATATTACAGAACTTTTTAAGAATGGGTTGAAATATTCCATCTTTTTAAATCTTCCACCTGTCTTGTTTTGATTGGCTATTGTCGTTCTCGCTGATATCTTGTATACCCTTTTGGCGTTTCCTTTTCAAAATTTCCGCTCAAAATACAAAACTGCCTGTTCTGTGTTAAAACCATCACCTTCAGCAGTTTCGTAGCGCGCTACGAAACTGCTGAATTATTTAAATATGTTAAACACACATGGACAACATAAGAGATGTGAAGGATAAATCATGCAATGCAATTTTTATTAACAATTGATTTACATTTATAGTACAATATCTGACTCTTGGGTTTCAGATCCCAAGGTCTCTTGGACTGCTTAGTCTTTTCGGTTTCCACACTAACCCTTTAGGATTAGGTGTCCAACATTCCCCCCCTTAATCCGAAGGGTTATGTATGAGTCCAAGAAGAGAGCTGTAATACAAAATGTGCAAAAATGCATGGCAGCACTAGGCTGAATGTGCTCTATGAAATGTTGGTAAAAAAGGGCGGTGGTTTAAGGATGACCACCAACACTGGAACGCTTAGTGCAGTTCCCGAAACTCTTCCAAAACTGGCAAGAAACTGAAGTTTTCTGCTAGAGGAAGTGTTCTCAATCTGTGATGGTTTAAGGATGACCAACAACTCTGGAATGCTTAATGCAATTCCTGAAACTCTTCCAAAACTGGCAAGAAGCTGGAGTCTTCTGCTAGAGGAAGTGTTCTTAATCTGTGATGGTTTAAGGATGACCAACAACTCTGCTGGAACTCTTCCAAAACTTGGCAAGAAGCTGGAGTCTTCTGCTAGAGGAAGTGTTCTCAATCTGTGTTCACGGGCATCTTTGTCTCTGGCTACAACTCTGAAACTGGTGTGGCAGGTTGTGGCTCAGGCTCGCTTGATGTGACTTTGAAGCTTGTAGATGACCATCATTTCCCCCCCTGTCAGGTACAAGGTGAAAAGATGGAGAAAACTCAACTGCAAGACTGTTCAATACTCTGGAACAAGTTCTGACATGTGTTTGGAATATCTTCTTGGCTGTTGATGCCCATTGCCAAGAAGCGATCCATCCAAGATGAATCTTTGTTCTTGCAGGACGTTTGTTTTTGAAGCATCTGTTTGAAGAATGGCTGGTTTTATGACAGTGCTTACATGGATGAAGATCAAAACAGTGATCTTTCAAATGGCCAACTCGATCACAGTGTTGGCATTTCACGATCTGTTGTTGTTGTTGCTGTGGAAGAGGGGCAGAGTCTGGAACAGTTGAAGCTGAACTGTCATAAGGAGCAGGTGAACTGTCATTAATGAATCCAACACTCTGAAACTGAATGGGCTTGGCATAGTTTGGAATATGAAAGGACAAGTCCTTGTCATATCCAAGACCAGTTTTGTGCTTGTTGTGGACAAGTTGTTCCCAAGGTCTGATGATGGGCTTGGGAAGTGCAGACTGAACCTCTGCATCTGCATGTAACTTTGCTGCTTTATCTGAATGAACTGTAACATTATTGACTTGTTGTTTATGGGAGTCTGCTTCATTGTTCTGAACAGAAACAGGTTCAGAATGATGACTCCACTGGTGTAATTCTTCCTGCTGTAGCTTTGTTTCAAGCTGCAAAACCTCAATATTCTCATATGCAGTTTGCAGAGAGGTTTGGATGTCAAAGAGAGTTTCTTTGTTAACTTTGACCATCTCATCAACAGTGGAATGAATTAGGATATTCAATAACTTTAATGCATCTTCAAGTCTGGCCATTTTTCTTCAATGTCACTTAAAAAACACAACTGAGGCAACAGCAACAGAAAAATAATATTGTACTCTTACTACAAGATATTGTAAGGGCTTATCAAGTGGCAACAATGTCGCGAAAATGGTTGATGGAGCAATCTTGCCAATGTCCTCATCAGCTTGCATTATCTTTTTAATCCGAGACGCAGGAAATCGAGTATCGAGTTTTTTTCTTCATGGTAGACTTATGCTTCGCCAGATTGCTCATAAAAATATCTGAGTTTTGGGTGTGAGCTGTGTTAGTTTGCACTCCGCTGCAGCTATTCTATAAGACTCTGGTTTTATGAGCAATATGTTCAACATACAGGCACCGTACAGCATTCAAGAAAGTAATTATACATTCACCATACGTGCTCAGAAAATTCACAACATCACTGATATATAATAAGGCAGCCCACAGAATAAATTCTTTTTATGGAAATCTGAAAATACAGTGAGGGAATCAGTAATATGGAACCAGATATTTGAAGACAGTCATCAATAGAGATAGCCAACAATTATAACCCATATGAAATGACAGCTTTCAGCTTAGTTGAGAAACTGAAATATGCTGCCCAGAATTCGAGGCAGAGGTCCATGCTAGTTGACAGCCATTGTTTAGGCCCTGATACAGTGACAGAGGTATCTACTTTTCACTTGGCAGGTGAAAACCAAACACAAGATCTACATAGCAAGATTATTTTAAACCATCCAAGAGGCTATAGCAGGCAGCTCCATAAGTGCATTGTGACACATCCCTCTGCGCATGCTGTCTTTGATGGTAATGTCAAGGTGAACAGGCATGCACAGCTTACGGACGCAGGCCAACTTAGCCGGAGTTTGCTTCTTGCACCTCGTGCTACTGTGAATGTGAAGCCCAATCTACAGATTGTCGCTGACGATGTCAAGTGTTCTCATGGGGCTGCAATAAGTGATCTTGAAGAGGATCAACTTTTCTATTTTCAAGAACGTGGAGTTGATGTGCAAACAGCTAGGAATGCCCTTGTATTCTCATTTGGGGCAGAGGTGATGGAGCGCTTTCCAGACAAGTATCTTGACCATTATAAGCTGCCAGCAATTTATTAACAGGTGTTTTGACCTCCTACTATAGTAGCTCTAAATCAATCGACTCAAGTGTGGCCCCAAAAAATCTCATGTGTTAGGCACCGAGCCGCCCAAAAATGGGAGAGCAATTCGAGTGGCATACACAGACGGCTGTGAGGAGGCGTTAACCGCACAAAAATACTCCAGTCACAGAAGAGGTTTTCGTTGGTGTGTGTATCTTTCAACAATGCAGAGATTCCTGCAACACCAGTGCGAGTTGAAGTTCTACCTGTAAAATTTAAAGCATTGGATATTGTATTCGATAACGTTATCAGGCAGTGATGGCTTCACCCGCAGCTGAATTAGCGTTCGTCAGGCCACTCATGGATTCCTCGCTGAGCCGAGTACAAACGGGTTATTCTTTCTCATTCTGCACAAATCATTTCCATCCCCAGCAGCAGAAGAAGAAGATTCAGCTCTTTGTAAGACGTGGGACTAGATGCAATAACATCAGGAACGCTCTGTTGGAAACCCGAAGAGATAGACTTTTTTTCATTTCTTTACATTCAAATGTTATGTCCTCGTACACTTAACCCTGTCTCAAGTACCTGATCAAGCTGTAAAATCACACAACTTGCACCGAACTTCAAGTAACAGGGAAGCCACTCACTGTGAAAATACCGGAATATTTGTAGCTGCTAGGATGGTTATGCTCACTCACTCATGTATATTACTGGCTGTGCCTTTAGGCTGTCAGTGCCTCTGATAGAACTTAAACACACCAACAAACTTTAAGAAAATCATGTGGTTCATGTGGGCAAACAACTTATGCACAGGAAATTAAACAACCCCGACAGACAGAATAATTGTAGCTCTTGCTACACACCATCTAGGTGATGCAGTACCCACAGTACTTTGTCATTGTTCCCAGTAGATACATGTCCTTATATTTCACTCAGCTAACATGTCAAATAATGCCTCTGGATAAATGCAGTTGCAATTGCAAATAACACAGATGCAATCTATCCAAACACCAACAGCTGGGCAGACCCCTTGTGTATATCTCTATTTTTCTTTTTTTAATTCAGAGGGGACTCGGCAACGTCTCTCTTATATTTATATATCTATATATACACGCAAGATATATCTCTACCGAATTAAATACCCATTTAGACAGATCATCTTCTGTATGTACTGTGTATATATATCTGGATTGGATGTTGGAGAGAACCTGAAACTGAAACATATCTGAAACGAAATGCCAAGTTGAAATGTATTGCTCGCTTTGAAATCTTCGAAGGGGCCAGAAGGTTGCGTGTAAAGATCGTATTCTGGAAGTCCTCCCAAAAGAAACGCTCAACAATTACTCATGATCTGAGGGCGCAGTCTCCAGAGAAAACGGATGCGCAGTCAGGTCAGAGGCAGCGCAGAGATGGGCAGAAGATAGACGCGTTATATGGCAGAGGCAGCGTTATATGGCAGATAAATCGACAGACAGTGGGGTAGAGCCTATTAATGAGCAGGTTGTTGCTAACCGCTGGAGTGTCTAGGCGTTACATATGGGATGCGTTACTATGCTCAGCAGAGGCGTTACATATGGGATGCGTTACTATGCTCAGCAGAATGGCAGCCAGAATGGCGCTGACCAATGTTCAGATTCAATATGCTGCTCGGTCTCTCTACGCATCCATCTCCCAACATTCAGATGTAATAAGTGCAGGCTTGAGCCCAAGAATAAACCTAACTAAGTAATCAGGCCATATCAACGCGTTATTCAAGGCAGCTCAGACACAGAATTATGGAGAATTATGGGCAGAGGTGCAGGACTGACATGCACATAACAGGCCACAGAAAAACAAGTGGCTCTGATACCATGTTAAACACACATGGACAACATAAGAGATGTGAAGGATAAATCATGCAATGCAATTTTTATTAACAATTGATTTACATTTATAGTACAATATCTGACTCTTGGGTTTCAGATCCCAAGGTCTCTTGGACTGCTTAGTCTTTTCGGTTTCCACACTAACCCTTTAGGATTAGGTGTCCAACAAAATAGCATGCCTTTACCCGAGACCTTTATCACCAAAATATTTGATTTCCAAAACTTCCTCTGAGTTTACATATGTATAGCAGGAATCTATATGTCTTTAAAAACAATAAGGCTAAGCAGATTTGACAAAAATTTGAAACAAAACCTCTCTTGAAGAGAAAATTCATTTAGAAGATAATTGGTACAGCTGTACCTTCAGGTCTTCAATCTTCTTCTTCAGAGCTTTATTCTCAGCCCTTAATTGCATATTTATTTTTCTAACGAACTGGGCCTCTTTGATGGCTGGCACTATCCATGTGTGGAATTGTGCATGGCCATCAACTACTGAATTCATCTGGTCTTGAAAAAATTTAGTTTCACCCCACAGAGCCTTACGATATTTTGTATACACATATGCATGCTTTCTAACTGCTTGCTTCAGTCTGGCAATCTCATATTGGGCTGCTTCTAATTGGCTCTTCATGACTGCTATATTATCTTCTTGAGATGTGATGATTGTTCTGCTTGCATTATTTTTCCTAACTCTCTCGATTGCCTCTATCTTTGACAGTGCTTCTTTTACTTGCTTCCTTGTGATAGGTCTTCTAGGTTTTACAATGAATTCCTCACCTGGCTCATCGAACTTGAGCTTTTTTGAGGCTTTAGACTTCTTGGCAGTTTCTAGTGATGACTGTGTCAAATCAATATGAACTGGTTCAGACTGCTCGAATTCTATGGCCTGTAATAAATCATTCAAGCTTGCCTTGGATGTTGGGCTCTCTTCAACAGCTATGGCTTTGCCCTTTTCTTTGTTTATCTGGCTTCTTGTCCTTACTCTTGAAACTGCTTCAGATCTACTTGCTTCAGGAACAGTCTTCTTATCATGAGCTTTCTCCTTTGTTGATTGCTCAGGTTGTTCTTGAATGATTAGTGGCTTCACTGGTTTCCTTTGCTGTAACTTGATTTTCTTTTTAGCTCTTGCTTCTTTCTGTAGCTCAGCTATTGTGAATTCTTTGACTGGTTGTGGAGTAAGGCCAGTCTTACTTTGGAATCCAGCCATGAAAATAAACGAATTCCAGTCTCTGCCTATCTTTTGGAGGCCATCTAACACTAGCAACTTAATCAAACCATGATGAAACAAAGAAGTTTCACAGTCCTCTTTCCTTAGCTGCACTTTATCACACATTTTACTCAGACTGCGAAACAAATAGAAAGGGATGTCTATGGAGATTTTTCCCGTGAAATGCAAGAGCAGTTTGAAATGGTAAGAATAGACCTTATTGTATCTACCTTCACAGGTCAAGTATTTTTGAATGCAGGTGAGAAGAAGAGCATAATGCTCCTTTACATAATTTCTGGGCACTGCTTTTGTTAAGTCTTCGTTTACATATGCCTCCTTCAGAAATTATTTACAAGGGTTCATATCAAATTTAAAATTTTTAAACCATTCTTCCCGCCCACTTGGGATCTCTGTCACAGTAGCTATGGCTTCTGGAGAAACTTGGACCTCTAGCATAGCAATCTTTGAATTTAACCCAGTGAAATTAAGCGCAAATTCTTTGGTTACCTGCGCATGTCCTCCTTGTAGCTTCTTGCAGAAGTTCCAGCAGCCGGCATCTTTGAATGATTTCTTCATACCTTCATCCCTTAACGCTATATCCAAGCCCTCAGGTTTAGTCCTCTGGCATTTACCGGATCTGTGTTCTTTCCTCTCCATTTTCCTTTCAAAATCTTCACACACAGAGTCTAACAGCTTCAGTTGCAATGGTAGTTCAGTTCCTTTTAATTCAGCCTCGCTTGAAATCAGGCTCGCTTGAAATCCAAATTCTTTGTCACTCATGCAGCATTTACGACTATCATTAAGTACATGCACGGTAAAATCCCTTAAGAATGATATTTCTGTGCATGTTGACAAAGCTAGTAGTGGGATAGTGGCAAATGAGTGTTCAAACATGATAAGAGAGGTACAAAAACTGACATGAGTGGACACAACTGATGACTTGGATAACAGACTTGACCTTTCAGGAAAGATTCGCTGCAAAAAGCACGAATCCATGATTTCGCAGCGCTGTTAGTTTGAAATTCTAATAATGCGCTGCGAAATGGCCTAATCATGACGCGCTGCGAAACTGCTAAACCATAATTGCGCTGTGAAACTGGCCAATGGGATTTATGCTGCGAAATCACTAAAAGACACGATGACTCTGGCATGGATAAGACATGACTATGGAACAATGATGGATGAATTAGAACCAATGGGAGTTGAGTATGGTTTAAGTTAAGAACTTTAACACTCAAATCCTAAGAAAGACATATAAAATGAAATTAACTTGACACGGACCTTTGTACTTGGACTAGGACAAACAACTATATGCATAATTTTTTTTTTTTTTAAATTCTAAGTGATAACAGAAGGTATAGATTTTGCAGCGACAGATGCTAAAGGGGTAACACCTTCCGAATCAACTCTAGATGGAGCTAGTTCAGGAATAGAAGTGTTTACTGCTAAACTAGGATCAGTTCTAATGTACTCTTATAACTGCGAAACTTCTTTTGTAGAGGCAAGGATACCAGAAATGGTTGGAGTAACTGGAGTTTCAGAGGATGTTGAAACACAAGTTTCAAACAAACCAGGAGACTTTGACCCAGTTAAACGAGCTCACTTGGCCCAGAATGGTTTCATTTTTGGAGTCAAAGACGGTTGAATCGTCAGTCTCTGCGAATGATGTGGTTTTGATTGACTTTCTTCCACGATTTCGGATTATTTGATCAACTCAAAATAGGAGGGGAAAATGTTATTCCGAATTAAATGAATTTTACGCGCTTTAACACAACTTGCTTTTTCAATTTTTAAGAGTCTAGAAAAAGCTAAATATGACTCTAGTCGCCTTTGATTTTTAATGAGCCTGAAGTGACAAGTGCTCAGATGGACCTTTTCTTTTAAGGAGTCTGAAAAGGAACGAAAGAGACTACTCTAGAAATCTAGATAGAGGGATTACCAAACCAATCGCAAAACTGTAGAATACATTTTAAGGTACGGCAGTCAATCTTCCTGAATGTTGTGTTCAGTGCATTGCGATTGATAGGGAAGCAGACACAGCTTCCTAAGGATAAATGATATAGCCTATTGTGGTATCCCAATATATACTCGACGATACTTGGGAGCACAAGTCCGTACTGGCACTTTTTGTCTCAGAGAGGAGGAATCACCCAACCTATGATGAAAGTGATAGTTACCAGGCTTTACGACGCTGGAATACGTCTCTAGCCTAGACTTCTAGATGTTGTGCGTTAGGTTCTAAAGAATTTTTATGTTCATTGAATTTATTTTACAGTTGATCTTTCTTAAGAAGTTTTCCTTTAAGGTTCACCGCGTGATGTAGATACACAACTCCTAAATATGCAATCTCAGATGATAAATAGTCGTTTACTCTTCTTTTTGCAATGAAAATCCTAGCTACTAAGGAAAGAGAAGTGAAATCCTTTCAACATAGAGCAGAGAGCACAGACTAGATGCATTGTCCTAAATCAAAATCAACAAGCAGTCTAAATGCAAATGCACATGCATGTATTTTCCTCTTTCTTAATGTGTGAATGAAAAAAAGAATGCTAAATACAAATTTGAATTATCTCTTCTTTCAAAGCAACAATATTAATGATTTTCTTTTCAAAAAACGAAAGGAAGACAAGATGAAACTTTGTGATTTTCAATTGAAAACTACTTTCGACACTTGAAATACTATTGACTCATATCAAATACAAGAGTAATAGTGTAATCGACTATAAAAAAAGATGAGGATTCTTTTCTTTGACTAAAAACGACACTTGCAACACTTTCAAATCAAAATACGACAGTTCAATTAAGCTACTATTTTGTAAAGGAGAACTGTAAATGGCGAAAAGTACATAAAAAAATTCACAATTCTTTGTACAATGGAGGCTGAATAATGCAAAGGAAGGGGGTTTTCATAGTGGTTTACTGATCACAGACAACAAAAATCATGAATAAAGCTGAAGAAAGTGAAGAAAAAACCAAAATCTGGAGGCAAAAATAGTCTTACCTAATCATCACAACTGTAACACAGGGAAACAGGGATGCATCCCACCTACTACACATGGGAGGTGCAATGCATCCAGTCTGCCAAAAGGAGATAGTGTGATGGTCCAGGAACAAGACTTTAACTTGGTTTTTGGTCACAGTTTGTAGCTTAGTTCAAGGATTTAGGCCGAACTAATGATAGTCAGTAAATACAAAGTATAGGGGCTAATCTAATGAGGTTACTTGAGCTACCTCTAGGGAACTTAGGATGTTTGCAAGACAGTTGTTCAGTTCATAAACAGACCCAGAGATTGATTGAAGCAGAGTTGATCTACTTTTCACTTGCATAGCAAATGCAGTTCGAAGGCTAGTTGGCTTAACTTTAGGCTCCATCTGTAGTTTATGAAGAAAACAAATAGAGACAAGCAATCAAACTATTCGCTCCCTAGTGGAGTCGCCATTTTGTTATCGGGAAAACTAGTGTCTATTCAGAGCTACTAGTCCCACTAAGACAGGTAGCTATCTTAGAAATAAACAAACTAAAGTCACTTTTGTTTTCCTTTACAAGAGATAGATGAGAAAGAAGAAGAGAGTACCAGCCTCAGTCTTTCGCTTGGCTCCTTGCTTGTTTCCTTTCCCCTTTGACAGAATCTCGCCACTCCTTCCTTACTTGTACTGCTTCAAAGAGCACCTGTAGAGTCAAAGCAGCATAATACCATCATAACATAGAGATCTATCACTGAAAACAATATAGGATCAGATATATATTGACCATAGGAATGCATATATCAACACAATATTCAAAGATACACAAGAATATGGAGGAAAACTCAAATAGCTTTATTGATATAAGTAGTAGAAGAGAGAGTTACAACCACTTGGTCTGACCCAGTGCCATCCTCCCAGCATGAAAGCCCTCTTCACCTCATACAAATCAAGATCACCCAACAATGTATTCAAAGAGAAACCAACAACACTTCCTTGAAGATTACAAAATTCCATCCTCTGGATCTCTAGGATGAGGGATCCATATATAGATTTTTGCAGGGGGATGAGTAAGCTTCTGGGATTTTGATTAGTGTCATCTCTCTGATAGTTCTTGATTCCAATTGGAGATTTCAAGATCTCTTACTCATCCTTGGGCGAATTCAGAGAGGAAAGTGTAAAATGAGTAGCTTCTAGAAGATTGTCAGGGTCTCAACCTAGCAAACTGCTTGTGCCATTTGTCTACTCTTGCTCATCGCACCCTACAAAAGGGCTTTCTAGTATGCATCACACTTTTTTCATGTGGCAGGTGAGATGCATCACACCCTTAGCACTGGGCAGCCTGTATGGTCCTGCTTTGACCAGTTATGAGTAGTTTTTCATGGAGAACTTTTGGGAGATGATGTAATCAGTTGACCTTTCTCCTTTAGGCTATGAAACAACACTTTTAGGGGCTTAGAAGCCCTTGGTTTATGGACATATATGATTGGGGTTGCAGTGCCCAAATATGTCGATAACAAAGGCTTCCATCTATGATTTCCCAAAAACTGTGTTTTTGAACAATAGCTCTATTCTCCTAATATTTGTTCCAGATGTGGGAGCCTTTGATTATTCCAGACATTCTGATGTTCTCCCTTTCTTGCCAATTGTTTGCGTATTTCTGTTTTGATACCTTTGCTGAAGGGGCATCTAATTCCTTTAGCCATCTCCACCATATTTTTGCCCCCAAAACTTTGTTTGGGGTTTCAAGGTCATCAAGTCCCAAACCTCCATGTGTCTTAGGTTTATAGATCTTTTCCCAGGCTACCAAAGCTCATTTCTTTTTCTCTTCCCCTTTGCCCCAAAGAAAATCTCTTTGAATATTTCTAATGTGTTTCATAACTTCTTTAGGAGCTGGGAGTGCTAAAAACATGAAAATAGGAATAGTTTGTAGAATGGCTTTTGTAAGCACTTGTCTTCCTGCCAAATTCAAATACCTGTTTGTCCATTTCCAGATTCTATCCTGGAGTTCATTAATAATAGGCTCCCAAACTATCTTGCTTAGAGGCTTGTCTGTTAGAGGAACTCCCAAATATTTGGAGGGTAGAATTTCTCTTTGAAAACCTAGAATTCTAGTGAGGTTTCTCTGTATGGCAATATTAGTATTAAAAAATAAAATCTTTGATTTATTAAGGCTTACCTCAGTACCTGCAGCCATAGCAAAGTCTTTTAGAATTTGTTTGAAGAAATGAGCTTCATTGGCCATAGGTGTACGCTACAACATGGTGTCATCCACAAATTGTTGATGAGTTAAAGAATCCCAATTTAGGGTGACTGAGTTTGAACCCTTGAATTTTGCCTTCTACTTTGGCAGCTTTGATCGCATTGCCTAGCCCTTCCATCATGAGAATAAAGAGGAAGGGTGAGAGCGAATTTCCATGTCTGAGTCCTCTTAAAGGCTTAAAGGTTTTGGATGGTGAGCCATTTAGTAGTATTGAAAAGCTTGAGGTGGTAACAGGGGCCATTACCCATCTTATCCAGTTATGGTCAAAGCCATATGCTTTTAGAACTTCCCTGATGTATGCCCAACTAAGCTTATCATAAGCCTTTTCTAGATCTAGTTGTATGATCCTACCTATTTGCTTACTCTTCAGTGAGTGGACCACTTTGTGAGATTGAATGATATTGTTTAGAATTTTTCTACCTTCCACATATCCGATTTGCTCCTCAGACACTAGAGTTGGAAGAAGGGGCTTAAGCCTATTTGCAATTATTTTGGAAATGATTTTATACACCACATTTCATAATGCTATGGGTCTAAATCTATCTGGTGTCATCACCTTTTCCTACTTTGGAATCAAGGATATGAAAGAGGTGTTGAGCACCTTAAAAACAGTTTTGTTTTTCCTTGAGTCCTCCACCACCTCCAGAATATCTTTCTTGACTATGTTCCAACATGCTTTGAAGAAGTCAACGTTGAAACCATCCAGTCCTAGAGATTTCCCATTTTTCATCTCTTTGATGACTTCGCTGACCTCTTGTTCATTCACTAACTTGTTTAGATATAATTATCTTCTCTTGTCACAAGCTTAGGAATGTGTTTAGTAAAGTCATTGATGAATTTTGACCTATCTATGATAGGCTCCTTTGCTATGCCTTGGAAATGTTGAACCAGAGCAGATTTTATTTCTTCATGGGTATTGAGTTGTTTTCCTTGCACATCTTTCAGTTTTAAAATCATGTTCTGAGAACGATGGTCCATGGTGGACTAGTGGAAAAACCTTATATTCCTGTCCCCTTCCTTTAACCATTGAACTCTCGATTTCTATTTCCAGAAGATTTCCTCTTGCTTACATAAGCCTTCCTAGTCTTGTTGAAGCGAGTCAGCTTATTTCTTACCCTCCTCAGCAAATCATTTTGAGATGAGCGCCTGCTTAATTTCCTGTAGCTTCCCCTCAACTACTTTTTTGGCTTTGAAGATATTACCAAACTCATTCGTATTCCAATCTTTAAGCCTGAGTTTGATGTATTTCAGCCTCTACTCTAGAAGGAACATTTTATTACCCTGAACATTCAAATCTTTTATTCACCATTTTTCAATATTGCTGTTGAAGTCAGGATGGGTAGGCCAACTGTTTTCAAACATGAAAGGTCTATTTCTTGGTGTTCCTGTAAGGGATGCTTCTAATTGAATAGACCAGTGATCCGAGCCTCCAAAAGGGAGGATCATAGCTGACAAGTCAAGGCCTGAGAGGATAAGGTCCTCAGAGATAATGAATCTATCTAGTTTAGAGGCCACTTGAGTAGTCCCTCCCCTTTTATTATTCTAGGTGAAGATACCATTGTAGTTTTATGTATCTACTAGCCTCACGTTGGCAATGAAGTTCTGAAAAGTTGTGGAATCTTTGCCTAGAGATCTAGTCCCACCTCTTTTTTCCGAGAGAGATCTGATCATATTAAAATCCCCTCCCAGAATCCATGAGATGTCCGAATGTCTTTCTCTTAGCTCCTCTAGAGAGGTTAGAAACCTGAATTTATATTCAAGCTTTTGTGGACCATAGACATTTGTGATCAAAAAAACTTCCTTGTCCCCCAAAGGTTGGACCACTAATAGGTAGTTTCTCGATGATTCAGCATCTAGGATTCCAAGTTTCTGAGGGTTCCACAGTGTAAGAATTCCTCTTGCTGTGTTTTCTACTTTAACTTCTAGATATTCATACTTAATAAGCCACTTGCTATGCATCTCTCTTATTTTGTCTACCTGGATAAATACCAAATCTGGTTTATCTTCCTTCATTCTATTTCTACGATTTCATTGTTTCCTTTTACTTCCCAGACCCCTAATATTCCATGTTGTAAGCTTCATTAAGAAATATTTGTAAATGAGTAACTATTTAGGTCTTTCATCTGACCTGAGTTGATCATGTGTTTTCCACATTCAATCACAACTTATTTTGTCTTTTTCTTCCTCTTTTCCTTCCTGGGTTCTTATGAGCTTGCCCTCTATTGCCTCCATAGTTATGAGCCCTCCGTTATCGTGACTATCATGGTTTCTTTTGAACACAGAATCCTTTGTGTGAGTTCTCCAGAGGAAGAGCTATTGTACTCTGTTAAATTCCTCTTGAGTAGTGAATCCACTCATCTGGTAGTTCCCTCCTCCAGGAACTTTTCTAGATCGAGATGCTCCCTTTTAAGTATGTCTTGTAGTTCATGCTCCTCCATTCCCACTTCACTTGGGGTCATCTCTTTTCCCTATAAAGTTCCATCGTGTTGGGCTGATCCTCCTTTTGTTGGGTTTTGTCAAGTCCGTCCTCCATTCTGACATCCTTTTCCCTCTCTACTGGATTGTCCGTCAATACTTGCTTCGCTCTTTCATTCCTCTCTTATTCTTCTAATATATTGAACCTACTATGACTAAGCTTCTTTTCCTCATAGATTTTTTTTTGGTTCTTTCTCCCTCCTTTTCCTTTGCCTCCCACTTTGGTAAAGCTTTTAGTCTCTTTACTTGAGGTTGCTTTGATCCTGCTCTCCATTTTATTTAAAGGGCAGTCTCTGAAGAGGTGCATGTGTTCATGGAATTTGTGACATCTGAAGGGTATCTTAGTCCACCGCTTGCACCCAATCTTCATCATATACTTCTAGAATTATTTCATCTGGAAAAGCCCCATAAAGGTCCATTTCCATGCATATTCTGGTAAAGGAGTTATATTTTTTGTGCCGTGTGGCCTCTGATATTTTTATGAAATGCCCTAGTTTATTACCTATGCCTTTTAATGATTCTCGCAACCAATAAACTAGAGGTTGGGAATAAAGTCTTATCCATACTGGCATTGAAGTAAATGTTTCTCACTCCAGGATGAAGTTCATCACCCATGATCACATATAGAGACCTGCGGCCACATAGAAGTAAGGTCCTCCTTCAAACATCTTGTCCTTATCCTCTAAGTTTGTAAACACAACTGTGAAGAAACCCTTGGATCCAAGGTGAAGATCTATATCTCCTTTAGGTTTCTAATGGTTCTTTGTCCATGCGTGTAGAGCCTTCTCTAGTGGCCACAACCCCATGAATTTTCATATCAATGCATAAGTCGCCATGTGCTCCCAGTGCGCCTGTCGCGTTGGATCACTTAACACCACTCTGGGTATGATGGATGCCCTTGGTTTACATGGTCCTGTTTGAATTCCGGGGTCAGCATTCTGACTGTCTTCTCTTGCATGTTTCTCTCTTCTGACTTGCTCCTGCATTTCTCCCAGCCTCTATGCTCTGTTTTTTTCCTATTTTCCTCTTTCTATACACTTGGTTTCCACTTCCATGGGCTTCTTGAAACGATTAGTGACTACATGACTATAGGAGGGAGCATAACTCCCCCCTTCTCGCCCCTCCATGGTGCCCAACAATGAAATCCTGCTACAAACCCTAGTTCTGCACGTTTTTTCTCCTCGAGGTCAACACCACATATGACTTCTATTCAAACTGCTAATTGTAATATAATAAAACAATATAATTGAATCTACTTTACTGATCAGTGGAAATAGTTAAATGATCACGAAATCATGAAGCATACAAGAGAAATAATTCAATCAACACATTACAAATTCATTTCCTGAGGAAAGCGACAACTAAAAACGCCTTCTATCTGTATATTGCATTAGTTTGAAAATATGAGAAGCTTACAAGTGTTTGCTCAGGCCCAAACAACCTCTACACTCTCTTTATCTATCTCACAGCTTCCTAAACAAGCCTAGTGAAATACTTAACCATTTTTTCACTTTCCCAAATCCCTACTTCCTTGCATTGTTTACTTGGGAATGAGCCCTCTATTAAATACAAAATTCATCGACTGGAATTGTGCAATCCTCATAGAGCTTCCTCTAACTACATGCACCACCTATACAATTCGGATGATTATAAAACTGATAGTAAATTGTCCATGAACTCAAATCTCAACTAGGTAACTCTCATATCTGACATGCATTGTCAGTTGGTATTTAGCTCTAAATGGTGATTGGTTCCATTATTTTGCTTGCTTTTATGATTATTGGAGGCATGGATGATCCTTGATTCTTTATATTTAAGACATGAGATGCATGCTCCATTATGAACTTCAGTTCATGATGCCTATTCATATTTGACGCTTTTCCATTGATGTCAAAGGGGGAGAGAGTTTGAGAGAATTTGGATAGAGAACAACCTCAAATGTTGACGAGGTTGACATTAATGCCAAATGGGGGGTTTGTTGGCCTTGGTGTGTTAGAACTGATGTCAACAAGGTCATGGTCATGATCATGTATGTAGGGATGTGACTTGGTGGTCTTATTAGCTGGTATGGATGTATTGACAGTGATATGGTTGTGTTGGCATTGAAGTCCACCTAGTAGCATTGGACTTGGAATATCTACTAGCATGGAGATGTGCATATGGATTTGTGATTTCTAGGTATTACAGATACAGTGTGAGGAGAGGATGTCATGGTCCTCATGATCATGTTGTTGCATAGAGTTGGATGTGGTGAGGTGTTTGGCTATACATTGGTTATGAATATGATTGTTTTGTTATACAGTATTACCAAGGAGGGTTCCCATGGTATTTGGAATGGTAGTTAAAAGCATGGAAACTTTTAGGGGCTAATATTCGAAGATGGTTAAGTTTCCATGTTTTTTCTAAAAAAAATATTCACCAATTTCCAAATTTTATAAAAATGGTTCGCCCAAATTTTACCATATAAAATTATTTTACCTTAAAAATATCCAACATTACATAGAGTGTATATATAAAATTGTTATAATTTTGAATAATTTTACAAATACATCATAATTTTCATATTAGGGACTAGTGAGATTTGATAGTGTTTCTAAACTTTGATATCATTTTCCATCCTTCAAATTTTTCCTAGTTAAATAGTTTACCTTGGTATTTGATTGATCATGATTATCATATTACCATGGTATAGGTATTCTTGGTATTAAGATAACCATGGTATTTTCCACAGGTATTGATTATTGAGAATAATTTGACATAACCATTTCAGAATATTAAATAATAGGGGAAGAGAAGGAAAGTTATGTTGTTTCTTTTGCGTGAGGAATTTGTCAAACACGCCAACTCGGAAATTCATTGCCTAAAGAGGTGACATTTTTGCCTTATATTTCGAGGCTAATGATGATAGATCTCAAAATTCTAAGAAATGGGTTTTGTGCAAAACAGAACAAAATAGTTTTGCGATGATTATTTTTTCAAAATTCAGTATAGATTGAGAGAAACAAAAGGTTCTCCGAAGCAAATTTTCCCAAAATCTTTTATTGTTCAAACATGGAAGCTCATAAATTCGTTGGATAAGGAAGTGATAGTTTTGCAGACAATTTTCTGGGTAAATGAGGATGGATCTCAAAACTGGGAGACAAAATTTTTGTATAAAATGGCCTAAATTATATTTCCAATGAGACATTTTCTAAAATTTGGCTTACATTGAGAGAAACAAAAGGTTATTCAAAGCTCATTTTCGCATATTTTCTGTTGTGGCCATTTTCCAAATTTCCCCAATTACAATTCTAGTTTTTATTTGCATCCAAAAAGTAATTAAGTTTAAAATTAGCGAAAAAGGCTAGTGGATTTAGTGGTTGATTGAGTCAATGAGATTATCCCAGATCGAAATCAAGCATATGTAGATGATTGTTGAGCTCAGTAGTTCTGAGTAATTATTGAGTTGAGCACTTCAATTCATCTATATTTTGTAGATAGCTCGTTGTGATATGATTGATTGTATAGCTGAGTTGTGTGTGAGAGAGCTTGGATAGTGAATGAAGATAAATCATTCTGATATGGTTTATTGTGAGTTTGGTGAGTTGTAGTATGTGTATGTGAGTGACAAGGTTTAAGAGAAGAAGGGTATGCTTTAGATCTAGTGGACAACCTAGATGCTTTATTCTATGATTGAATAATAAGTAGATCTGAAGCATGATTCAATATTGTTCGTTTAGAGTTGTTGGCTTAGTGTTTGAGCTGGGATAATTCGGTATTCTTCTGGAGTATGTGTTGGTGATCCTCTCACACCTGTTTTATAGGATTTTCTAATGCATTTAGCACATAGCCATGTGACTTATGATGTTATTTTTTATTATAAAACATTTTATTGTTGTGAGGGTATAATATTCAATTTCGTGTCAACATAGTCTCTATTGGAGAAAACATATTTGTGCATTTGTTTTTATAATTATTGATCATGAGATCTTACTAGTGTCTTTGGATCTAGTTTGAAAATACGTGGAAGGATATTAACTTGGTGGTGAGGAGTGTCTTCATGGAGGTGGATAGTCCAATGGTATTTGGGTGAGGATCGAATGATCATGGTGGCCTTCAGTGGCTGGTCATCTATAAATATCCATAGAGAAAATAGTATTCTAATATGATCAGTAGTATCAAGTCTCATAGGAAATGGTTGTTGGCATTATGTATATGAGTTCGAACCTCCATGTTGATGGAAGTCAACACACTATGTAAAAGATCAATTCATTTCATAATAGAAATTCAAAGTAGAGCAGCAACAAAAAGGGTGTATTTTCTCATAGAAGTGTTTCCACCCAAATTATTATGTCCCATGTGCGATTGATGTCATTGTGTGCTTGTCTATTGCTTATTTTACTCATATGTTATGACTTAGCTTCTTATATGGTTAATGGATTGGTAATCTAATGTGTTTCTGGTGCACATATATTTAAATGAGTAAGTAAAGTAATAAAAGGAAAAAAATTGATAAGAAGATCAGACTACTGATTCACTTCCCCCTCTCAGTATCACTGAAAGGTTTTCAACATGCAATGTTCAACCATGGTTTACCATCATTTATTTTCATATTTAGACAATATCTATTGCAAATTGAAATTGGACCATGGTAGACCATGATTAATTTTCATATTGAGAAATCCTATGATAAATGCTAAGATAAATATTATAAACCAAGGTATATAGACCATAAGATAAATATTATAGACACTAAAATAAACATGGCTATCCCTAGTTAATTTACATATAGAAACAATGTTTGGCACAATATGACATTCAAGCATGGTTCACCATAGCTCACCATGTTTAATTTTCTTATTGAGACGACATTTTTCACAATGCTAAGTTGGACCATGGTTAACCATAGTTGAGCATGGTTGACAATGATTGACAATGTCTACCCATATTTGACCATGAATCTCCATGGTCAATTTTCATATTGACACAATCTTTGTCTAAATGAAACATTGAACCTCGATTGAGCATGATAAAATGACCTAAAGTGACGAACATATATTGAAATTCATACTTTACAAGAGAATGGTGAATAAATTCTATAAAATGTAATCAAGAAAATAGTTATGTCGATATATCTATAGTTGCGCATTTACTTTATGCCGAGGTATCTATGGTTGTGCATTTATGAAAACACTATTAACAATCAATGAATTAATGGCTTAAGGTGTGGCTATCCTCTCCACCGATCAAAAACCATCCCAATGTGTTTACGCGAATTTGCAAAGAAAATAAAATAACAAATATAATTTTTTAAAGATATATTGGGAATTATTTGATTTGAAATTAAGTGAAAATTTAAGAGGGTGTATTTCACTCATCTTATAAATAAAGAACTTTTTTCATAAAATATGGTACTCGTGACCATTATCCTTTACTATTCCACAACGTTTCATAAATAAGGACTATCCTATGGTTGATACATAATGACATATACATAAGCTATATTTCTTATTTACTTTTAGGAAAATTTACGCTTATATATATTTAATTTTTCCTAAATATATTTAATTATTGAAATAGTTTCAATAAGTTTCATTATATTATTTTAAGATTTATTATTACAATGTTTTCAATTAAAAATTTTAGAAAAAATTAACAAATAAATTTTTAAAAATGTATGTAATTATATATTAAATTAAAAGTAATATAATAACTTTGAGTGAGTGGACAATGGTCTTCTTAATTTATTGATTAACATAATTTTTTATTAAAAAAAATATATTACTATTAAATTTAATAATATATTTAAAAAATATGATAATAAATAAAAAATTTAAATAATAAAAATATATTTAAAATTATTATTTCTATATAAAATATACTTACATTTTTTATTCATATTTGATGGCCTAGAATGAGAAAAGTTATAACATATGAAAAGTATGCTTTAAACCATGGTATTCTTGGTATTAGGATAACCATGGTATTTTCTGTATGTATTGATTGTTGAGAATAATTTGAGTTAACCATTTCACAAAATTAAATAATAGCGGAAGAGAAGGAAAGTTATGTTGGTTCTCTTGTGTGAGGAAACTGACAAACATGTCCACTCAGAAATTCGTTTGATAAAGAAGTCATAATCTTGAGTTATATTTCTTGCCAAATAGGGATGGATGTAAAAATTTCGAGAAATGGGTTGTGTGTACAACAGATCAAATTAGGTTTCCAATGAGAAGTTTTTCAAAATTCAGTATAAATTGAGAGAAAGAAAAGGTTCTTTGAGGAAATTTTCACAAATTTTCTATTGTTCAAATGTGGGAACTCATAAATTCATTGGATAAATAAGTAACAGTTTTGTAGACAATTTTATGGGTAAATGAGGATGGATCTCAAAATTTTGAGACATGATTTTTGTGCAAAACGGCCCAAATTAGTTTTCCAATAAGACATTTTTCAAAATTCGGTCTAGATTGAGAGAAATGAAATGTTATTCAAAGGTCATTTTCAGATATTTTTGGTTGTGGCCATTTTCCAAACTGCCCCAATTACGATTATAGTTTCGATTTGCTTCCAACGAGTAATTTATGTTTGAGGTTATGAAAAAAGGCTAGTTGAGTTAGTGGTTGATTGAGTCAATGAGTTGATCTCAGATCGAAATTAAGCATATGAAGAAGATTGTGGAGCTCAGTAGTTCTCAGTAATAATTGAGATGACACTTGAGTTCATCTATATATTAGAGATAGCTCATTGTGAGATCATTGATTGTATAGTTGAGTTGTGTGTGTAAGAGCTTGGAGAGTGAGTGAAGATAACTCCTTTTGAGATGGTTGATTGTGAGTTAGGTGAGTTGGAGTATGTGTATGAGAGTGAGAAGGTTTCGGAGAAGAAGGGTTTGCTTCAGATCTAGTGGAGAGCCTAGATGCTTCAGTCTATGACTGAATAATAAGTAGATTTGTAGTATGATTCAATATTGTTTAGATTTAGAGTTGTTGGCATAGTGTTTGAGTTGATCCCAAATATTGGAGACATGATTATATAAGTATTTGCAAACACCAAATCATTGGCTTGCCTATAATCGAAAGTGTTATTTTTTCCCTTTACCAGGTATCATAAAATAATGACCATGGTTGAGGTGAGTATGATAATGAGAATGGTTGATGTTGTATTATTTTTTTTAGTTATCTTAACATTATTTATTTTCCATATGCCTTTCTATCTCTATTTCTATTTCTATCTCTATCTTTCTTTATTTTCCATAAGATCAAGATCCCTATCTCTACCTCTATCTTTAACATAATTTATTTGCCACATGATCAAGATCTCTATCTCTATCTCTATTTATATTTTTATTTTTAAGAGAAGAAAACCCAAAGATCATGAACTCTTATTTTTTAATTTAAAAGTTCTTCCACTTTTAATTTTATAATTTAATCTTTTATTTTTTTTATTTCCATTTCTTTTTTATTTGTATTTCTACTTTAATATCTATTTTGGATAGTTGTCTACATTCATATTTATATTTTTTTAATTTTAAAAAAGAATTTATAATTTAATAAATTATGGGGATATATTTTAGAAAGAATATGTCACAGATATCTTTTGGTGTTAAAAACTAATATCTTTTTTGTGTTAAAATTTAATATCTATTTGTATATATATTATATGTTTTTTTGGAAATAGTTATAGTTTATTATATTAAGCAATTGAATTCATTATAAGTATATATTTATTATAAATTTAACATCTTATATGCTAGAATTTTATAGAAGTGGGGAGAATAATTCTCTATTTCCAATTCACAATAATACTTAGATATATACCTATATTGATTTAAATAAAAATGTGTACAATTGAAACTTGAACATAATTTTCAAATTATAAAAATTAGAAGTAAAGTAAAAGTTAACTAATATAGTCAAGGGTGTTAACATTGGAAAAAAAACTTTGACAAGCCTTATTGTATCCAAGTGATGGGAAGTTCAAAGTGAGACATATCACCAACCAAACCTAAAAAAATTGACTAAAATAGTTATTTAAATTAAATAGCTTCTAAACATAGATAACCATCAAAACACTTATTTTACAATAGATATCACATTTTCATGATTAAAAAAATCATAAAATTTAATTAAGTTATAAATTTATTATTATTATAATATGAGTTAAACAATGATGTTATAATATTTCAATTAAATTACTAAAAATATTTTGAAAATATTAAGTAAAAGTTAAATCCTTCCATCTATAAGTGTTTTGAAAATATTAGATAAACGTTAAATCCTACCATTCATGGGTGTTTCTATTTAGTAACAAAGTTAAAATATTCTTAATTATATTTTAAAAGTATTAGGTAAAAATTAAATCCTACCATTCATGGGTGTCTCTATTTAGTAACAAGGTTAAAATATTCTTAATTGTACCTGCAGGGACTTTCTTCACTTGGCTTTCACGTACGAGATCGATCGTGTCACGCCCCCAAGCCAGCGGTAGTCTTTCAACTTCACTTGGTGAGGTGCGGCACCACCGAACACTGTCTTCTCACCAATACTTATGTTCGTGGACTATGCCTAACCACTTATCCTACTTAGTTTGTGTTTCGCAACCAAGTATTATTAATGTTTTCTTTATACCAACGAACACCCATACACATTCATTAACATCAGCGATTATAAATGAAGAACACAATTGCATAGTATAAAGGGAGGGGCAACTCCCTGAACAATGAGTCTGCCCGGATAATATATTATACAACTTTACAAGTTTACAAGTTTCATACTTAGCCAAATTTACATCTTCATCACATCTCCGTGTGGTAGCCAAGATTTCCTTGCCCAAGTCGGGTGGGCGCACCCCACACGAGCTGCCTTTCGCACTTCATAACTGAATCTTGTTTTTGTGCACGACGGGTAGGTGACTCCACCAAGTCACCAAGACACCCTCTTCCTATGCACAACCAGCTTCACCATTGTTCCACCGTTTTATGTTTACACGACGCGCGGGCGCTCACCCGAGCCATCCAAGAACCCGTGTCAACCTTCACCCGAGCGGCGGGCGACCTCTACCTACACCGTCACCCAAAATTGAGACAATGTGTTCTTCCTCATGTAGCCTCGCCCAAGGTTGGGCACATCACCGTTCTGCATCTTCCTTTTATTGTTGTGGCTACCCTTTGTTCTACGCACTTCTCCTTGTTGGATGAGCGAGTTCGTTGATGCCAAATGAGCTCCAACTCGTATACAATATATACACTTCATGGAGTGGTTGTGCCACCTCCTCGCTGACCTTCGTTTAACTTCAAACCAACGCATTTGTTATGTTTGTGGTTGGTCGGCCCATGGACCAACGCCCCCAAACACTCTCCTTTCATCCAAGAGCTCTTGAAGACCAAGACCACTTTGTCAGATCTCCTCATCAAGTTCCTTGAGATCACCATCTATTGTACTTCCGCATTGGCTTTTGAGTTCTTCAAGTTCCCTGCTTAGTCCCAAACAACTTTCCCGAATCTTCATATTCTCAGCCTTCATCGAAACCTAGTCAAAACTCCATCTACTCATTTGTTCCAACACTTCGTACCGGAAGACTTCACCTGCATTATGGCTAGATTCACCTGTCGTAGGTTCATTCACCCTCTTTGCCTTTTAGTCTTCTCCAAATTCCCTGCAAAACATGATCCAGCTCTTGTTCCACTTGTATGTGGAATCAGCTTCCTTCACCTGCAAGTACCTGTTACCAACTTCCAAGTGTTTACACACTTCCTTCACCTAGCTTTTTGCAAGACTCCTCCAAGTTTTCAGACTAGCTCTGATACCAACTGTCACACCCCCAGGCTGGCAGTAGTCTTTCAACCGCGCTTGGCGAGGTGCAGCACCACCGAACACTTTCTTTTCACCAATACTTATGTTCATGGATTATGCCTAACCACTTATCCTACTTAGTTTGTGTTTCGCAACCAAGTATTATTAATGTTTCCTTTATACCAATGAACACCCATACACATTCATTAACATCAACAATTATAAATGAAGAACACAATTGCACAGTATAAAGTGAGGGGCAACTCCCTAAACAATGAGTCTGGCCAGAGAATATATTATACAACTTTACAAGTTTACAATGCTTTACAAGTATACTTGGAAACATCAAGTTTCATACTTAGCCAAATTTACATCATCATCACATCTTCGTGTGATAGCCAAGATTTCCTTGCCCAAGTCGGGCAGGCGCGCCCCACACGAGCTGCCTTCCGCACTTCACAACTGAATCTTGTTTTCATGCATGACGGGCGGGTGACTCCACCAAGTCACCAAGACACCCTCTTCCTATGCACAACTGGCTTCACCAATGTTCCACTGTTTACCCGGCTTCACAAACGTTCCACCGTTTTATGTTTACACGACGAGCTGGCGCTCACCCGAGCCACCCAAGAACCCATGTCAACCTTTACCCGAGCGGCACGAAACCTCTACCCGCGCCCTCACCCAAAACCAAGACAATACGTTCTTCTTCATGTAGCCTCGCCCAAGGTTGGGCGCATCACCGTTCTACGTCTTCCTTTTATTGCTGCGGCTACCCTTTGTTCTACGCACTTCTCCTTGTTGGATGAGTGAGTTCGTTGATGCCGAATGAGCGCCAACTCGTATACAATATATACACTTCATGGAGTGGTCGTGCCACCTCCTGGCTGACCTTCGTTTAACTTCAAACCAATGCCTTTGTTATGTTTGTGGTTGGTCGGCCCATCGACCAATGCCCCCAAACACACTCCTCCATCGTCGGCTTTGCTATGTGGATTGCCCACGCTCATCCACTGTATAAACATATGGCTTGCCTTCACATTTTCACACATATTCCTTTGCCGTGTTCACTTGTCCGTGCTCACTTTTGCTTGCCAAACCTTCGCACTTTGTTCGTTTTGTCACCTCGTGCGCCCGGTTGTTGAACCAACTTGCCACACTTGTGCTGGTGGGCGTGCCAAGGACCGCAGGTCGTTACAGATTGGCATCCGAAGTCTTTAAAGATGCTTGTGAAGAGAATCTATGGTAGATGATGGAGAATTCATTATAGTAGCAGGCAGTGGAATTGGGGTTTATCGGAAAATTTATTATAGCACGCAGTGCAATTAGGAAACACGATTATATAAATATTTGCAAACATCAGATTGTCTAAGCACCATGCCCATCAAAATATATTCGTAATATTTTTGTGGACTGCCAACCAATAATCAAAAGTGCCACTTTTTTTCACCAGCCATCATACCATAATGACCATGGAAATATTTTCGTAATGACCATGGAAATATTTTTGTGGATTGCCAATAATACAAATTGTGCTTTTTTTACTTTACCAACTATCATACAATAATCACCATCGAAATATTTTTGTCCACGGCCAATAATCCAAAGTGCTTACTAGCTACTAAGTGATAATCTGTTATTTTTTTAACATCATTTATTAGCCATATGCTTATCTATTTCAACATCATGTATAGGTTGTTGATTCTTATTTTTTTTAATTTAATAAATGGTGGGAAATATTTTTGAAGGAATATGCGAAGTTGTTTATTTTTTTTAACATTATTTATTAGGAGCAGTATCTATTTTCAATTTCAGGAGAGAAACCAAGAATCCTGAACTCTTAATTTCAGGAGAAAATTTAATAAATGGTGGGAAATATTTTTGAAGGAATATGTGAAGTTGTTTATTTTCTTTAACATTATTTATTAGGAGTAGTATCTATTTTCAATTTTAGGAGAGAAACCAAGAATCCTGAACTCTTAATTTCAAGAGAGAAACCAAGAATCCTGAACTCTTATTTTTTAATTTAGAAATAGTTATTGAGTTTTATTTTTATAATTTAATTTTTTATTTTTATTTTTATTTTATTTTATTTCCATTTCCATTTCCTTTAACATTTCCTTTTCCTTTTCCTTTTTAATTTCAATTTTAGGTGGTTGCCTACATTTATATTTCTCCAACTTAAAAACGCAATTAAATTACTATCCCAAATTTTCCCCACCAATGTTATCTTATAGTGGAGGCATGCATGGAGAATAGCACAATCACATTCATCGACAATATAGGGCATCACAATTACTACACCATAATTTTTGTATAAAAAAAATGATAATAAAGTGGTTATAATTTAGTTAAATTTGATAATGTTTTAAAATTTTTGGAATATGAGATGGTTGATGTTTATTGGCATTTATTGATGAATATGTTATTAAGTATTGATAATAAAATTAAAATTATAGAAGTCTTATTCCAAAATAGATAGGCCTATAAACATAACTATTAAAATAAAATAATTTGAAACCTTAATGTAATTTTTCTTTTCATATGAATAATTTATCTCTAAATATCAATACATTTTACATAATTTAATTAATAACTAGGATATACCATTCTTAAATATACAATATGCCACATGTAATCATCGACTACCTTACAACTATAGATGTGGTCCTACAAATTTTTCATAGCGTAAATGAATTATTCCATCTATGATGACTCATGCCAATTCTATCTTCACAAGGTACATTGTTTTATGAGAGATGTAGTAAGTAATAGCTACTTCCATGCTTTAATCATGGATTTTCTTTTGTCATGTTCCTTTTGGTAGAATAAATCAATTCCCACATCATGTTCACTTACGATGCTCGATGTTTTAATTAAGAGTCTATTTTATCATCCTCTATTCTCATGAGATAGTTGAAATATAAATGTGAAAATCATTAAATCAACCTTGATGGTGAAGAGGATTTAAAGAGGGATATTCTCACATAACTATGGATAGTGTTTCCTTTTGATTAGTGCAACCTTTCCATTTATCACTTCAATTCTTTTAGAAATGAATATTGGGTTCCTATGTTCAATTAATTCATTTTTTGCATAACACTTGATATATTATCATCAAATATTAATAAGTTTTACATAATTTAGTTAAAAAATAGCATATATCATTCTTAAATATACAATATACGACATGTAATCACGGAGTACCTTATAATTATAGGTGTAGTCCTACATATTTTCATAGAGTAAATGAATTCTTCCATCTATGATGACTCATACCAATTATATCTTCACAAAGTACATTATTTTATGTGAGATATAGTTAGTAATAGATACTTCCATGCTTTAATCATGGATTTTATTTTATCATGTTCCTCTTGGTAGAATGAATCAATTCCCCACAACATGTTGAATTATGTTACTCGATGTTTTAATTAAGATTCTATTTCATAATGTTCTATTGTCATGAGATAATTGAAAAATGAATGTAAAAATAATTAAATAAACCTTGATGGTGAATAAGATTTAAAGACTCATTTTTATAAAACTATCGATAGTGATTCCTTCTCCTTAGTGCAACCTTTCAATTTATCACTTCAATTCTTTTAGAAATGAATATTCCATTCCTATGTCAAATTCTTTCATTTTGTGCATAACACTTGGCCATCTTATATTTAAATATTAATAAATTTTACATAATTTAATTATTAACTAGCATATATCATTCTTAAATATACAGTATGCAACATGTAATCCTTTGCAATACCTTGTACGGATCATAATACTTTGGTGATAATTTATTATCCTTATTAGGTTGCTTGAGGGATATTTGTTTAAAAGGTTGTAGCCATATGAATACCCAATCACCTACATCAAAACTTCTTTCGCTGCGATGTTGATTTGCCTGTTGTTTCATTCTATTCTGCACCAATGTGAGGTTATCCTTTAAGAGATGGAGAACTTGTTGTTGATGCTCGATGTTATCTTCCACTGCTTGAACCTTAGAATTTTCTCTTAAATATGATGTGATGGATGGTGGATGATATCCATAAAGTGCCATAAATGGGGTCATTTTTGTTGCAGTATGGAAGGAAGTGTTATACCACAGTTTAGCCAAAGGCAACCATTTGACCCATTGTGTCTATTTATCATATACAAAGCAACCAAGATATCCTTCCAAACATTTGTTTACTATCTCAGTTTTCCCATCAGATTGAGGATGATAAGATGAGCTATGAGCTAACTGAGTACAAAGACAATGAAATTATTCTGTCCAAAAATTTCTAGTGAAAATGGGATCTTTGCCGCTTACAATCATCTTTGGGTTTCCATGTATCTTTTGAATTGTTTCCATAAATGTAGTAGAAACTGTGCTTGCTTTAAATGGATGAGATAATGCACAAAACTGTGCATACTTAGTAAGTCTATTAACTACCACCATGATAAAACTCTTTCCTTCGAACTTCGGTAAACATGTGATAAAATCCATTGAAGCCTCCTCCCAACATTGGCTTGGAATGGATAAAGATTATAATAGACCTGGGGTCTTAATTGTTTCAACTTTATTTTGTTGGCAAACCAAACATTCTTCCACAAACTTTTGAATATCTAATTTAAGGCCATCCCAAAAAAATTCCTTCTTAACCCTGTGGTAAGTTTTTAGAAATCCTGAGTGCCCTCGAAGGGAGAGGTGTGCAATTCCATAAGAATATTTTGTTTGAGTTGGGAATTCTTACATAGGTATAACCGATCTTTGTACCACAACGAAATTTTTTTCCAGCTAAATGTATCAGATGTACTGGGATCTTGTTGTATCATTTGAATGAGTGCCCACACTTCTTCATCATTCTTCCTTTCATCTCTTGCTTTGTTTATCCAATCTGGTTGGACAATAGAAATGGCGCAAATAAATGCTTCCACATCCTCATCCTTTCTTCAGAGTGCATATGCCACAACATTTTTCTTCCCTTTTTTGTAGATGATTTCAAAGTCATAACCCAACATCTTTGTGACCCTTTTTGCTGCTGTTTTTGAAGACAATATTTGTTCTAAAAAGTATTTAAGACTAGCATGATCTGTTTTTACCTTGACGTGTCTTCCCATTATGTAGGGTCGCCATTTCTGAAGTGCATGTAGTATTTCCAACATTTCCTTCTCATAAATAGCTTTGTGTAAATACTTCCCTTTGATTGGAAGACTTTCGAAAGAAATTGGTCTTTCTTCTTGCATTAAAACAGTACCAATTCCATTTCCTGAGGCATCAGATTCCATAATGAATGTTTTTGAAGTCCAGTGTACCTAAGACCGGTGCTTGGAATGTTGCTTCTTTAAGATGTTCAAAGGCCTTCATTACTTCTGGAGTCCATGAAAATTCATATTTCTTCAATAGATTTGTTAGAGGTGTTGCTATTCTCCCACAATTCTTAACAAACTTGCGATAATACCTTGTCAACCCGATCCTCACAAATTCTTTATGGATGTGTGGAATTTCCATTCCTTAATGGTTTTAATTTTTCTAAGGTCTACCCTAACACCTTCATGAGATACAATATGACCCATATATTCCACCTCTTGTACTCCAAAGAAACATTTGGAGGTTTTTGCATATAATTGTTTCTCCTCCAATAGTTTGAGCACCCTGTCAACAGGTTGAACATGATCCTTCCAAGACTTGCTCAAGATTAGTATATCATCAAAAAACAATAACACAAATTTCCTAAGGAAGGGTTCGAAAATGGAATTAATTAAACCTTGAAATGTAGAAGGTGTGTTCGTAAGGCCAAAAAGCATGACCAAAAATGCGTAATGACCCTCGTGAGTTCTAAATGTTGTCTTCGGAATGTATTTAGTCTTCATTCTAATTTGATAATATCCTAAACGAAGATCCAGCTTGGTGAAGTAAATTGATTCGTGCAATTCATCCAATAATTCATCAATGACGGGAATGGGAAATTTATTTGTAATAGTGAGCTTGTTGATCTCCCTATAATCTGGACACATGCTACATGATCCATCCTTCTTGTGAACCAATACTACTGGAGCAGAAAAGGAAATTTGACTAGGTTGAATTATACCAGCATCTAGCATTTCTGCAACCATACATTCAATTTCACTCTTTTGGGCATAAGGATATCTGTAAGGCCTGATGTTTGGAGGAACAATTCTTAGAATCAAATGAATATAATGATCATGATCAGAAATAGGTGGGAGGCCTTTAAGAGTCTCAAATACCTTGGAATTATTGTCCAAGACTTTTTGGAGATCAGGAGAAATAGATGATTTCGATGTGGGAACCTCTAGTGAACATAATTGTGCAATTATGCCTCGTTGTTCTTTCTTTAGAAGCTTTGCCATTCCGTTAGAGATGATTATCTTTCCTTGTTTCCCTGTGATACCCCTTAATTCAACTTCCTTTCCTTCTAAATAAAATTTCATGAAAAGTTCTTGAAAATTAAAAGTTATTGTACCCAAGGATTGTAGCCATTAGACTCCTAGTACAACATAAGCACCACCCGTTGGAATGGAAAGCATTGGGATATTCAATACATATTCTCCCATGGGTAGCTTGATATTATGGCACTTTCCAGAGGAATTTATGGTCCTCCACTTACAACCATCACTTAACACTCTGGTGCTAGATATAGGAAGAAATTCAATTCCTTGGCTATCTTACAATGAATAAAATTATGGGTACTACCTGAATCAATCAACATTATTACTTTTTTCTTCTTGATATGCCCTTATATATTGATAGCTTGAGGAGTGGTAATTCCAGCCAATGCATTACAAGATATGATCGGATTCATTTCTTCTTTCTCTAGGGTTTGTTCATTGTGTATATCTTCTCCCTTTGACATTTCTTGTTCCTTTTCTTCCCCCTCTTCACAATCTACGTGAACTAATTTCTTATTAGCACACTTATGACCTTTAGTGTATTTGTTATCACAACTGTAACAAAGCCCTTTTGCTCTTTTTTCTTCCAATTTTTGTGGTATTAACCTTGTAGGTTGTGGAAGGCTAGGGGAAACAACACTTCCATATTTGTAATTGTGATTGGTAGGCTTCCTTGTTGCCATAATTTTGTTTTCCATGCCAACCTGAATGCCTTCTCCAATGAATCAAGTTCCCAAAGGCGAACCTCATGTTGGATGTTATCCTTTAAAATCCCTAGGAAAACATCAACCGTATGCCCCTGTGGAATATCTTTTACCCTTATATTCAATTTTTGGAAGCCCTCAATGTGCTCCATCCTTGAACCCTTTTGTTTGAGATTTATCAATTAGCTAAAAAAGGTGTTGCTTTTGTATCCTCATAATGTGCTATCATTTCATCTGTAAAAATTGCCCAAGTGAAAATTTGTTTACGAGATCAAAGCCATTGATACCATACAAACTGATTTGGTTCCAAATATAAAGTTTCAATGTGTATCTTTTGTGTTTTTTACACATTATGGAGATCGAAATATTGCTCCATCAGTAGTATCCATGTTACGATCCTTGCCATCAAACTCCCTCATATCAATATTTGGAACATGGTGGGTCTTCAATCCATCATTAGAATCTACAAAATCATGATTAACATTTATTTTGTTCTCATCATGAGTTTCCTTTACTACCCTTTTTCCATTAGTAATCATTTCTTGTAGAAACTTTGTCAAATCTTCCATCTTAGCTTCCACATCATTCATCTTAGCTTCTATGCCTTTCTTTAAACCATCCATATTATCTTCCATGCCATACATCTTACCTTCTATGTATTTCTTTAAACCATCCATCTTAGCTTCTGTTACATTTTGTGAGAGGGAATTTTGTTGCAATTGGTCTCGTAATTTTGCTATATCATGTTGCATTTCTTCCAATTCTTCATGAGTCATGCTAGAGCTTTCAGGTTTTTTACTAGGTGTCTCCATTTTGTTTCTTCAGGGCATCAATTAATGATAATAATACTTCACTATGCCCTTTTAATTCCTTCAAACTATTTTTTCAAACCAAACTTATGTAAATATTTAAAAAAACTACACACCTTTTTTCACTTTGTAGGATCTCGATATTGAATCTGATGCATCTCTGTAATTTGGGATCTCTAAGGTCTAAAATTGCTTCCTGTAGTAGCCATTTGAGTCCTCTTTCTAACTTCACAAGTACGATCAAGATTGGATTCTCCAAGGAAGTGTCATTCAAAATCTCCCACGATGACCTGATTATAGACTTGTTTCGTAGGGAAAACGTGTACGAAGTGCCACGTGTCACTGTTTCGGCCTTCGAACCTGAAACTGATACATAGAAAACTAAAGGCCGTTCCATTTTCGTAACGTCTTATGAATTTTCAATCTGATGCTCATAAAAAATGTTATGATGATTTTCCCTAGGTCACCTATTTGAGATATAATTCAGAACCCTACAAAAACCCTAACTTCCTTAGACCATATCTCTGAAAATATTGTGGGAAAATATCTGAAATTCAGACCCGAGCTCAGAGCGATTTCAACTCAAATGGGTGTTTGTTTTAGATTCTGAAACGTCACAGAAAAAAAAAAAAAATTATAGCAAAAATTCCACAATGACCTATTTGGAGCAGTGAAACCCTAGAATCCAAAGCTCTAATACCAAATTTTATGAAACCAGCTCACAAAAAGATAGAAAATAAAGATCAGCGCCTTAGAAGTCAGCCTCTTCGAGGGGGAAACCTCCTTTACATTATACAAATGAACAATTCTTCAATGATCCAAATGACAAAACCTCCTTTCTATATATAGGAGTCTAAGGGTTCACAATATAACCCAAGTTGACCTAACAATAATAATATAAGGGCACAAAACTAACAATAGTGGATTTTTATGGGGCACAATAATAACAATACGGGGATAATAGGGGCACAACCATAACAATAAGGGCTACAATGACAATAGTAATGCATGAATCACTAGTATTATAGGGACCTAACATTCAAAAAACAAGAATAGAAAGCAAATATGCTTCGTATTGAAGTTGAAATCGATAGAATTTTTTAGGCTTACAAAAATTCAACTTTTCTTGAAGAGGTAAAGTTGTACCTTTGTATTTTTGAAGAAAAAAAATCCCACATCTTAAAACATGAAGAGGAGGAGGCTGCAAGAAAACCTTTAAGGTAACCTCAAACTTCTTTGAGGTTGAAAGATGGCCCTTCAACCTAGAGAGGGATCTCTCCCTAAAAAAACTCAGCTACTGAAGGCCAGTGTAGTAGAAGGTTCGTAATTGAGTCCTATGGCCAAATTTATCGAAAATGATTGAAATTTGGTGGGGCTATGTGAATGTTCCACTATTGGGCATGGATTCTAACCCAATTAGGTCTTATAAAAACACAATTTCGACGAGAAAAATACAAAAGGAGGGTAGCAATAATTCTTTCAACACTTAAGTGATTTATAGGAAGATGAAGTGTCACACGTCAATTTGTCGCCATGATACTTGATCAGTTTATGGATATTTTTACCATCCATGAACATGTTGAAACCACCTCCCTTAGAAGACAAACAACTCAATATATGTTGAAGTACATGAGAAATTTGGGTCAAATAGATGTCACACCTTTTTAAGTTCCACCTGCACTCATTTCTCTAGAGTTTCCCGTGCATGCGTTGAAATTGACTCTGAGAACATTGTACAACTACACTATGTCTGTAGCTATAAACCCACGCAAGTGAATTCTAGAAAGTTGATGAGCCTTGATATTGCAACAAGAATGCTACAACTCCCGAGGCTACCGACTTTAATTATCAAGCGGGGGTTTGTACAAACTTAAGAGGTATCGACACTATATGTGCAGCATACAATGTGTCCATCATTTGCTATCATGATGTAATGGAGTGCATGTAATGAAGTCAAATCCTAAACTGATTGTAGAAAATGAAATGTTTGAAATCAAATCAAATGCTAAAACACACCATTTTCTAACTAACTGCTAAGAGGATTTTCTTTAAAAGAATTCTAAGTTAACATGTATGTAATCCTACTATCCTAAGAATGTAGATTCAAACTGTCAAACATTCTATTGCTATGCATGTAAATGAATAAAAGCCATTTGTTTTTCTTTTTGTCTTTTTTCATGTGAGAGTGTGAAAGCTAATCTCTTTTGGTGATGTGGCAGGTGGCTTAGAGATGATGGTGAATGGTCAGAAGGTTTAGGAGACAAGTAGGAACCATTTTCTAGATTCCTAGAGGATTTTTCCTCAATTCAGCCTCAAAACAGGCTTTCCTACAGGATGTTACAGAGAATTCCTACAGGATCCCCTGATTTCCTACAGGATGTAAAAATTTACTATAATTCATCGAGTGACCAAGAAAATAAAATCCAAATTGGATGAGACAATTTTTTTTATTAACTAGGATGTCTTAGCTCCCAATTCCAAGTGGAATCACTCAAAAATACCTCTGTTAACCCATGCAAAAAAAATAAAATATCATTACTAGTCGAAAATCTAGAAATTCGAGAACTAGTAAGCTAGTAAATTTAAAAAATACATAACAAAATCAAGTGAAAATGCAATGGGGTGAACTAGAATGTTTTTTTGATCTAACTCAAGTGGAATCAATTCAATTGAAGCTCATTACCATGCTCTAAAAAATAGCAGAAATTTATTGTTCTTTGCTAAAAAGGAGGTCCAATAATCTAGATTTGGTAATAAGAAGACTAATCCAATCAACTCAATGATTATTATGAAATTCCAAAGCTTTTCCAAGGATTAAATAATGCTTGTGATCCTGCAAAATAACTTACGTCAACCATTTATCTCAATCCTACAATAAGAAATCATTAATACTAAATGCAGAAATAGAAAGAAATAAAAACTAGAGATGCATGTGAATAAGCAATGAAAAGAAGGAAAGGAAATGATACAAAAGGGATCTGAGGTTCCTGGGATGGCGAAGCCCAAGGAAGCTCAGATACTTATGGTGGAGAACAAGATTTAAAAGCTGAACATGACACCAATCTTCATTATTTTCATCAATAGAATTACATCCTTGCAAGAAAATACAATGGAGTTACAAGAATACAAGCTCTCTACATTATAACACTAATGAAAATCTATCCCTAGAGGCAAATTCGACTTGGTACTTATACAGAATGATTAGGAATCACCCCATGAATGGAGGAAGCTTTCCCCAGCAAAATCCCTTGATTAGTGGATCTAGTCCCACATACTAGGAATTTGCATTAAATGGCAAGGAACGCATTCCTAGATTTTCTCAATAATTCCCTAGAGAAAAAATTGACTTGGTGCTTATAAAAAATGATTAAGAATCATTCCCCATGGATGGAGGAATTTTTCCACACCAAAATCCCTTAATTAGTGGATCTGCTCCCTTGATTAGTGGAACGCATTCCTAGATTTTCTCAATCATTGGATTTCCACAATTTGTGCCATAATTACATAATATCTTGTTGATTATTTATTTATTATTGATCCTCCAATAGTAGGGAACAAGTCCCTAAATCATCTCCTCCTCAAACTCTTCATAATCTGCCCAATATTCTCATAATATTCCACAAATAATAAATAATATTAGGCACAAATATTCAATTATTCATAAACCTTCCTAATGAATATATTAAAGTTAAAAATAAATTATCTAATGAAAAAAGAGAGGTTTAATGTGCTGAAGGATGGTAATAGGCCTTAATTTATGTTTTAAATCAGAGGCATGGGCCTTAATTTATGTCTAATTTAGAGGCCCATCATTTCCCCTATTGAAAGTGTTGCTCATCCTCTGAGAAACTTAGTGTCCTCATTGTGCCTCATCCATGGCCCTGGTGGCCTTGCTCTTGTGCATTAAGAATCTTGGCTATAATATCTACAAGAACAAGCCCCAAAACATATTTGTTCAAAGAAAAATCATTCTTTCTTGAGACCATTAGCTTGCTTTCTTTCCCTTATTCAAGATGAGTTCTTGAATATTTTTTAGTTTAGAAAGGTCTTCCATATCCTTATCAACCTTCTGCTACCTTGTTCCACCATTTAAACAAGTAATTTATTTTCCTTAGCACTGCCTCCTGTAGGATTTCGGGGTCACTGTAATTCCTACAGGATCATCCTGTAGAAAACACAATCCCTTTGTAAACTGAAGTAAAGGAGTTGAAAAAATGTCAGAAATGGTGGAGGAATGAATGGTAATGAGTGGTAAAATAAAAATGTGAGTGATAGGGGTCTCTTTGTGATCCTCCTTTACTCTTTGACCGTCCTTCTTGCTGACCTGCAAATGGAAATTTCATGAAAATGGAGAGGATGCTCTCTTTGTTTTTTTTCAAGAATGAAATGGGATGGATGAATGATGAATAGATAGTGAATATGAAGTGGATGGAGGGCTTGGAGTACTGTGGTGACCTTGGCCTTTGCAAATATTTCTTTATTTAACTGTTCTCCTTTTTCCTTGAAATCATCACCCTTCATAGTTTGACTTTTCAACATTGCATGAGTGAAGGAGTGAGTTGTAATTAACTAGCTGAAGGCAGTTGAGACTGACCTTTGTTGTAGAGACATGCATGTTGTTGCTGAGTTGATGTTGATGTGCAGGTGTTGGATGGTGATGCTGATGATCCTAATGCTGCTGCTGAGCTCTGGAGGAGCTTCTTTGACCTTTGGATTTCCTTTAAAACTTCCCACTGCCAATCCTGTAGGTGTTGTTCTGTATCATGTAGGTTTACATGACAACGACTTGTTTTGTCCATATCTCCTAAATGATACATTGGATTGAGCTTTTTGAGCTTTTTGGAAAGCGTGCACTACAATTTTTTGAAATTTCTTGAGCATGTTACCATCATACATATGCATCTCCCCCTGAAACAACTTGGCAAATGGATGCATGGTTTTCAAGTTATGGCAAAAACAAATTTTTGCTCTATGTATTTTTGTATCCTATAGTAAAACAGAGCATCCTGTAGTTTTTCAGGACAACAAGGAAAATCAGTGGTAGAAGCTTGAGAATGATGAGTGGATGGTGAAAATATATGAGGGTGATGGATTGACATGGCCTTGGCCTTGTTGGAGCATTTGTGCGAAGTAGGAGAAAGTCAAAATTTGACTTCTTTTGACTAGGCTTGACCAATTTTCCTTTTGGTACCAACTTGTTCCTGTTGCTTGCAGATGTTGAACAGTACATGCATGCATGGAGCAAGTATTCTTTTTTTTTTTAGGCCTACTAGCCGCCTCAATGAGGTTTTCAACTAGTAGGTCTACCTAGGCGCCTCAAAGGAGATTTTCACCTAGGATCTTCTTCTTTTTTTTTTTTTTTGATTTTTTCCCAACCCATTGGCTTCCTCATGGAGGTTTTCAATCAATGAGCCAATCTGAGGCACCTCCAAGGAGGTTTTCACCATAGATTTTTTTTTCTCTCTTTTTTCAATTTTTTTCTACCCTACCCTACTTGAAAAACAAAATCACTTTCAAGTATAAGAATACTTCCAATGGAGCCATGTGCACATCAATATGGCAGACAAAATGATGTGGAGGCTTGAAATGTATGCTTTGACGTGTACCTGGATTTCAGAGACCAAATGATTTGACTTTGAAAGGATCAAACATAGTTGAGGAAGAGAGTGATGTTGCAACTTAGTGACTATCTGGAACCATATTTCAATATAGTTGTGATGCATCTGGTCCACTTACTGATTTGGATCATCTTGTATGTCTTATTCTACCATGACCTTCAAGTCTTCCTCTTTTTGTTGATTGATCCCTTGAATACATGGAGGATTTGATGGTAACCATGAGGGAGCTCTCTCTGTCTCTGATTTTGATGTTTTCTCTTCATCAAGTGCAACCCATGATTCTTTGATCTTCTTTTTCAAATATTCTTCTTTGGGTTGTAGTCCTTCAATGATATCAAGAGAATCTCTATTTTGCAATACTCTTCCTGAGCTATGGTGAATACCATTGATTTCAAGAGGAGTTGTTTGGAAGTGTTTTACCTCAGCATTGTAAGTGGGCTAAGCTACTTCAATGTGTGGGTTTGGAAATGGTGGTACAAGTAGTTGAGTGGAAGTGTATATTTGAGATGGATGTGGATAGGGTTGTGATTGTGGTGGAGGTGAATGGTAAGGATAACTTGGAGTTTGGTATGGAGGATATTGAGTAAAATACTGAGGATATTGTGAATGGCTCCCATAAGTTCCTTGCCAACCTTGTTTCCAAGATTGGTTTTGGGGTTGAGATGGGCAATGTTTCCAAGGAAAGGGTATGTTCCAATTACTTTGAGGTGGATGCACATAAGCTTGAAATTTTGATTTATGCTCTTGCATCATATCAGGCTGAATAGGCTACCATGGTCCTCTTGGAGCTACATAACATAGTTGCATTGGCAATTGACTTGCTCCATTTTCTTCTTGATAAACTTCCTTCAACCTTGGTAATGATGGACACTGTTTAACATCATGCGATTATGCAACACCAAAATCAGTATTTTCTTTTCCTTCATCTTGCATTCTTAACATTTTTACATGTTTTGTTAGATTGCTAGGAATTTTTGTTTTAAAATCATCAAACAACTTTCTAAGTTTAGATTGACTTTCCGATCTTGATGCTGATTTGCCTACTTTTTCTTTTCCTCTTGATATGGGTTTGCATGTTTCACAAATTTCCTCAAATGATAATTGATATACATCACCTCTACTCATGAGATTAAGAAGATCAATCCATTCATCCCTAATTGTTCTAAGTAAGAGGGTTTTTAGTGTGTTGGATCCTAAATGATGTATTTTTCCATTCTTAACATTATACATGAACCTCTCTATTAGATCATCTATAATATCATCTTCTCTTTGATTCATTCTAAAGATTTCTTCTTTAAGATCATGATATTTATATTTTTCTATAAATATATTTTGCACATCATTCCATGATCTTATTGAATTAGTCCCTAAACTCATGAACCATTTAAGAGCTCTATTCTTCAATGTTGCCAGAAACAATCTCAATTTTTTAGTTTTTAATAAATAACCATAAGATTACAAAAAATCTCAAATTCAAAGAGAAAGGTTTCTAGATCCTTTGACCCTAGACCATGAAATTTTGGAAGAAAATAGGGAGGGATGTTCTTCATGTGCACACTACCATCAGTATCTTGAATGGGAAATCCGAGAGGATCTTCCTCATTGTCATCATCTCCATCCATTTCTTCTACATTCTTCGTCATCTTCTTCTTCTGCCTGCGAAAGTGAATGGTTTTATGGCTCTTACTACACCATGTGATCAAATGGGGGGTGGGTTGTTGTTGGAGAATTTTTTTTTTTTTTTTTATGATTGAATGAAAACTATTATGCAATGCAATTTTCTACTTTTGAAATTAAATATGCCTAATGAAAATAATTTTTTTGTTTTTGAAAAAATTAAAAAGAAACGAATCAACTAGGGAAGAAAACAATGCATACTTTGACACCTCCCCAGCAATGGTGCCAAAAACTGATGAGCCTCGATATTGCAACAAGAATGTTGCAACTCCCAAGGCTACCGAATTTAATTATCAACCGGGGGTTCGTACAAACTTAAGAGGTATCAACATTATATGTGCAGCATATAATGTGTCCTTCCTTTGCTATCATGAAGTAATGGAGTGCATGTACTAAAGTCAAATCCTAAACTAATTACAGAAAATGAAATGTTCGAAATGAAACCTTAACCTATTTCAAGAAAGAAAGTACAAGGAAAGAGAATGAAATCAAATGCTAAAACACACCATTATCTAACTATCTGCTAAGAGGCTTTGCTTCAAAATATTTCTAAGTTAACATGTATGCAATCCTATTGTCCTAAGAATATAGATTCAAACCATCAAACCTTCTATTGTTGTGCATGTAAATGAATAAAATCAATTTGTTTTTCTTTTTGTCTTTTTTCATGTGAGAGTGTCAAAGCTAATCTCTTTTGGTGATGTGACAGGTGGCTTGGAGATGATGGTTATTGGTCAGAAGGTTTGGGAGACAAGTAGGGACCCTTTTCTATCTTCCTAGAGGTTTTTTCCTCAATTCGGCCTGAAAACAAGCTTTCCTACAGGATGCTACAGTGATTTCCTAAAGGATCCCCTGATTTCCTACAGGATGTACAAGTTTACTATAATTCATCGAATGACCAAGAAAATCAAATCAAAATTAGATGGGACAAATTTTGGTATTAAATAGGATGTGTTAGGTCCCCATTCCAAGTGGAATCACTAAAAAATACCTCTATTAACCCATGCAAAAAAATAAAAAACATTATTAGTCGAAAATCTAGAATTCGAGAACTAGTAAGCTAGTAAATCTAAAAACTGCCTAACCAAATCAAGTGCAAATGCAATGGGGTAATTTTTGTTATGAACTAGAATGTTTTTTTGATCTAATTTAAGTCGAAACAATTCGATTGAATCTCATTAGAATGCTCTAAAAAATAACAGAAATTTATTCTTCTTTGCTAAAAATGAGGTTCAACAATCTAGATTTGGGAATAAGAAGATTAATCCAAGCAGCTCAATGATTATTATGAACTTCCAAATCTTTTCCAAGGATGAAATAATGTTTTTTATCTTGTAAAAGAACTTATATCAACCATTTAACTCAATCCTACAACAAGAAATCATTAATACTAAATGCATAAATAGAAATAAATAAAAACTAGAGATGCATGTGAATAAGCAATGAAAAGAAGGAAAAGAAATGATACAAAAGGGCTCTGAGGTTCCTGCGATGGCCAAGCCCAAGGAAAATCAGAGACCTATGGAGGAGAACAAGATCTAAAAGCTAAACATGACACCAATCTTCATTATTTTCATCAATAGAATTACATCCCTGCAAGAAAATACAATGGAGCTACAACAATACAAGCTCTCTACATCATAACACTAATGAAAATCTATCCCTAGAGGAAAATTCAACTTTTTACTTATGAAAAATGATTAGGAATCATTCCCCATGAGTGGAGGAAGATTTCCCCACCAAAATCCCTTGATTAGTGGATCTAATCCCCAATACTAGGAATTTGCATTAAATGGCAAGGAACACATTCCTAGATTTTCTCAGTAATTACCTAGAGGAAAATTCGATTTGCTACTTATAAAAAATGATTACGAATCATTCCCAATGGATGGAGAAATCTTTCCCCATCGAAATCCCTTGATTAGTGGATTTTCTCCCTTGATTAGTGGATCTGCTCCCTTGATTAGTGGAACACATTCCTAGATCTTCTCAATCATTGGAGTTCCACAATTTGTGTCATGATTTCATAATATCTTGTTGACTTATTTATTTATTATTGATCCTCCATTAGTAGGGAACAAGTCCCTAAATTATCTCCTCCTCGAACTCTTCATAATCTGCCCAATATTTTCATAATATTCCACAAAAATTAAATAATATTAGGCACAAATATTCAATTATTCATAAACCTTCCTAATGAATATATTAAAGTTAAAAATAAATTATCTAATGCAAAAAGAGAGGTTTAATGTGTTCAAGGATGGTCATAGGCCTTAATTTATGTTTTCAATTAGAGTCATGGGCCTTAATTTATGTCTAATTTAGAGGCCCATCAAAGTAAAAATAAAAGGTACATTCTAGAAACATAGTTGGTCGAATATTTCCCAACTAAATGCTTCCATGTGATGACTATTTGAACAATAACCCTCTCAAGATGCATTTCCATCCCTTTTCTCATGGCAACCTCATCCCTCATTATAAAAGGAGGTTCATCTTCTTCTCAGGGATCTGAAACATCCTCCCCTTTGGTCTATAAAAGGACTAGAGGGTTGAGGGATGGGAGGAGATTAGAATTCATAGAATATAAACTTATGTTGTTGGTTTGAGATTGGAGAGCTTGTCATCTAAGGAGGAGATTGCATTTGGGAGGGACCTCACGACATGAAGGCGAAGGTTGTAAGGCTCCTCTTATATTTTGATCAATACAAATGAACACTTTCTCCCATTGATTTTTTCTTTTGTGAATGATGAACGGTTTGAAATTGTTCAGTATATTTGTTAAGGAAAATTCAATCCCTAATTTCTTTGATCATTAGGCTAAGTTGTTTGGATTAGTATATCACATGTGCTTTTGATCCTTTTATGGTTTATGTTTGCAGGTCCTATCAAGCAATGAAGAACTGCATCAAGTCACAACGAGGGATCTACATTAGGAATTTTGTGAAATTGGTAAGACATTTATCCATTAGCTATACTGCGTATATTTCTAACAAGTTTAACTTAGGGAAAGAGTCAATTAATTTGTCATGATTGTTTCTAGTTTCCATCTAAGATCTAGGGAGATAACTCTTGTCCACAAGAGGGATTGTCCAGTGTAACAAGTTGGCGACCATATTGGGGAGCGTCTCTGTTCTTGTCTTTTTCCTTAGCCTTACTTTATATATACATATTTCTTTTATCTAGACCCAAGTCTTCCTAAATTAATGACTTTTTAAATATAACTAGTTGATTCTTGAATTTTTTATTTCTTCTTAAGGTTTTCCTCCCTACATTGTTTCTATTTGTAAACAGAGAGCAGCTCTGCATCGTTTTTGTCGTAGAAACTGAGAGCATGCGCTCTGTTTTCTACTAAAAACCCATGCAAACCTTGAAAGTTTTTGAAAATTTCATACTTGCTTCAACCCAGACCTGAATTTGTCTTTTTGAAAGTGTCATTCTCTTTGTTTAGACTGTGTGTTGTCACTTTTGAACTCAGTTGATTGCTTCGTGGATAATTTTTTAAAATTAGGTCTGTTTGAAAGAATACGTTAGGGTTTTGCCTCGTTGATTTGTTCATTGAACAAAACAAGTTTGAATGTCCTTTTGTAAGTGATATTCTTATTTTGTTCTATAAAATACACATGTTAAGCCTTAAATATTGCTTATGTGTAGTCAAAATCACTTTGAATTACAAATTAGGGTTTCTGAAGACCTTGTACTTTTGTGAAAGAATTGTGGTTATTTTTGCTTGATAAAAGACGTTATTTCTTACATCTTGGGAAAATTTTTGTGATTGCACTGTTATTTTCTTTAAATCAAAGAATTCATAGGAGAATATGTCTTTTCTCCTATCTTCTTGATTGATTTTTGTGTGCTTGAAAGTTTTGAGTGATTAGAAGAAAATAGTGTTTTAGTTTATTTTGATAATTAGGGAAATCTAGAAATTAGTTTGTTGACTGCATTTTTCATTATAAAATAGTGAAATTGGTTGCTTTAGGAAATTCGGAAGTTGTGAGTTTTTGTATTTCATTTCAAAAAGAAAATCAAAGAAACCATTTCTTTTCTCTAAATAGAATTTCATCAAAATTGAAAGTTGATTTTTTATTTTATAGTGCATTAAGATATTGTGTCATGTCACAACATCATAAGTCTCACCTTCATCACCCATTGAGTAAAATAACAGCTTAATAATACAACGTTAATTAAAATTCACCTAGAATTTTATGTTCTTTAGGGCTCTTTTCACCTACAGTAGCTTAAGTGTAGGGCTTTGAAATAGGGAAGGAAGTAAACTTTCCAAAGCTACAAACAAACAATAGAACCTTAAATTAGGGATAGAAAATCCAATTATTTTCATTTTTCTCTGGGAATCTCTTCTTATACATGAGTTAAGAACGAGGTCATGTTGAATCTGGTGAAGTGATTTGACCCACTTCATTGGCCTAGATAGAGTTATTTACACATATTACAACAGTATCAAAAGGTACTTGGGGTCACTTGAATGTAAGCCTCCAATTGATCATGTGGAGGAGCCTTCAAGGGGATTGATCTTGTTACTCTGCCCTTGCATGTATGCCCAATCTGTGAATGTCCCCCCAGGTAAAATTGTTGTATTTCATGAACTTAGTGACTATAATACTAGGGCTCTACTTAATGTGATGGAAGAGGGAAGGTCTTGTTGTACCTGAAACAGATGTTGGCTAGACTCACTTGGACTCTTTGGAAGGTAATCTTTGCTTGAGTTGGTTTATAGTAGAGCTACTTGCACCAGACCATTTAATTAAGTAGGTTGTCAGGGTAATTGGTTCCAGACACTCATTTTATATAAAAAAATTCACCTTAATCTCTTTGATGTTGGATTTCATCACCAACTAGTAAATATTGATCTTTGTGAAGAGAAAGTTTGAATGGTTTGAACTCCTAGATATTTTAGTGTGTGTTACTTTCTATGTTTCTTTTTTTACTTTTTAGAGACTTTAGGTGTAATTTAGATATTGTGTGATTAATCAATTGAAAAATTTTCAGTGTGGCAGAACTACCAAGACAATCGCGTATGATATTCAAGGATCCCCCTGAGTATACACTGAGTCAGTTAGAAAAGATTAAAGTAGAAAAGTCTAACTCATTTGAAACTAGAATTGCAACAAAAGATGAAACTTTTACTATTTTAGATTTTGATGTAAGAGGAACTGAAGTTGATCAACCGATAACATCTACTATTTTAGCCCTTGAAGTAACAGAAATTGAATTTGATCAAACTCAAAATTTAACACCACACTCAGCAACAACTAATTTACAAATTACTGGACTCATTCAAACTGAATCAAATACTGGAGAATCTTTTGATAGAAATCTCGTTTCTGAACCAGATATTGACAAAATTGAGTTTCATATTTCTGATCCTGAAATTCATACATCTACTATAGCACATATTCTAGATCCTCCACTTTCACCGCATGTGAAACTTATCATTACTGGTAGTCTCCCTCCTGGTCTCATTTCCAGTTAAGAGCTTGTTTCAGATGAAGAGGAAGAACCTATAGTTTCTACCAGTGATCTTCAGATATCTTAGAACTTTTGTTTTGATCTCTTCACCCTAACCCTTGGTATTTTACACCCTTGAACTTTTTAGGGCAAGGGATTCTGCGTTACATGCCTCCTTATTCTACTGTACCAGGTTTTTACTGGTCCACAATGATTCCTAGAAGTGTCGTGTCAGATACATCCATGTTTTCCACTTGTTTGAAGTCCACATTCTATGGTGGTTATTTACCACCTAGATATCACTCTCTCATAGGAGCTTATTCAGGAGCTTCTTCCTCGAACTCGTCTACAAACATTTTAATTGGTTTAATTAACCCTACCAATGAAGGTTTGACATTTGAAAAAGTCATTAATATGAATTTCGGTAATGTTGGTAATCCAAAAGCTAACCTAATAGGTGGTTATTATCCCCCTCAGGGGCAACCATCACATCCTCCACCTGGATGATAGCCTTTTGGTGGACCTTACCCTACAGCTGGGGGGAAACCCCCCACTAGAAGCTACTTTAATTATGTTCAAATGCCTCAAAACAATTTTGGTCATTCTGTTATGCCTCAACCCTCCGTTGGAATGCCTCACCTTGGATTGAATACAATATGGAACCCTTCTCAATAGTCCATTCATGTTGCTTATCAAGTGTCATCATATCAACCTAGACAACCTCTTAGAAAACCTATGCAACAAATTAATTTTCAAGGTATGCCTTTTCAAGTCGAACCAACCGTCCAGGCTAACCCATCAACACCTGCCCAAAAATCACTCCAGCAACCTTCCCCAAGTACTCATCAAACCATGGGGTAGTCTGCCATGCCAACAACTATTCAGAACCCAAGTTCAGGTTTGCCTCAAACTCCCATTCGAGGAGTATCACAGATAAATTTCCCACTTACATTAGAGGTTAGTATGCAACCCCTTGTTTAGTATTTACCACGGGCATCTGGTGTTCAATCCAGTCCTACGATTCCGTCAGCACCTCAAATACCTGTTTTTCAGCCTAGTGTCCCATATATGCAAGTACCTTTTCAAGGGATACCTTTCCAAGGTTTACCCCAGAGTTAGTTTGCTGAAGGTACACCTTTTCAAAATCAATTTCTCCAAGGTCAACCCTTGCAAAGTCAATACTTTCAAGGATAGTTTGTTCAAGATCAAATGGTTTAGAGTCACCCCTTCCAGAATCAACCATACCCTAGTCATACGTTTCAATAGCCTATTCAACTGCAATACGATATGGCTCATCCTGGATACCCAGGAGGTATGCAGATTGCAGCTGCTTAGGCTATCCTAGGATATACTAGATATCCTCGTCCTGATATAGGACTCGCCCCTCAAGGCTATCAATATCCATCGCAGGACCCTAATCTCTAGTTGCCCTTCATTGCAACTTTGGATTTCCTTGACCTTTCTCAGTTAACTAAGGCCCCACTTATTTATTCACCCTATTGGCTGGCTATTCCTACTAAGTTACCCAGTGATATTCCTAAGTTCAAAGGCAAGTTGGGTGAAGATCTGTCCAACCATGTCATGACCTACCATCTTTGGCGTGCGTCCAACTCATTAAATGATGATTCTATTAGATTACGACTTTTTCAACAAACCTTGACCGGTTCGACAGCTAAATAGTATGTAGAATTTATGCACACTTCCTTCAACACATTTAATGCCCTTGCTGCAACCTTTTTGACCCATTTTCAGTTACTCACTTGGTGTGACAATGGCACTGAACTTTTGACTTCTTTGAAGCAGTCAACGTCAACCCATATCTCAAATCACATTCACGAATGGGGATGAAGATGTTGCCTAGTTAAAGTTTACATTTCAGACAATATTTTGACAAAATGGTTGATAAAATATATTTTAATAGTAATAACTGAAGATGTGGCCAAAGGGGGTGTTGTAACTGAAGAGTAGGTAATTACCCGTGCTCAATATCTCAATCTTGTTTATACTCAGTCTGGTACTTTGTATGAAAAGATCCAAGATTTTCCCCAATCTACTCCAAGTAATCCACCTCTTCCAAGATCACATGTCATAGATGGCACGATTTTTTATGTGAGCCAAAAATTTAAGAACAAAAAGAAAAATTCTAAGAATGTTCAGGTTTCAGCTCTATATGATTCACCGGACAAAGATCCTTCTCCTGGAATTACTTCCGGAATCAACATCATAAATTAATCTACTGCAAGGGTAAGCCATCCAGAAATAAGAAAAAGGGAAAGGAAAAGCTAAACAGGATAACTGCTCTAAGGATAAATCAAACAAGAATGAACCATAGGATGAAAAGAGGAAACCTTGCTGTCCTTGCTTAACTTGTGAATAATATCACTATACTAAGGAGTGCCCTCATCGGGCCTAAGTTTCCAAATTTGTCAAAAGTTAACCCACACCCGTTGTTTTGGAGGATAAATTTCCTCCACAAGATAGTAAAATGGTCTCTCACAACCAATCCTCCTCATCCCCATTGACAAATATCATGATAATGTCTTCCAGAGTTATGGTAGCAACGAGATCCAAAGGTTACGTGTCAAAGAGTCCTATTGAAAATGGATATGACTCCAGTTCACTTGGTCAAACTTCCACATCTTCTCCTCCTTCTTATGAACCATTACATATTGAGAAACAAAATCTTGATATGATAATTCATTTGCCTCCTGATCATATGCTTCGTACGTTGGCCTTTAATCCTCATGCGAGGTCTACCCAAAATTATAACATCATCGAAGATCTGGCTATGTCACCTTCAACGATGTCTGCCCTTGATGTACTGAAAACTTTTCCAGGACAAAGGAAATTATTATTATTAGCCAGAGGAGCTGTAGATCCTCAATTCTCCCATTTCATTATTTTCAATCTCAAAAATCGTGTCCCGCGTCTCCCACACCAACTGGATTTTCAGATACTAGTTCATGTCAAAACTCGATGAGTTTTTCAACCAATGATTAATGAAGGAGCGTCAACATGTGTTATGTCCATTTCCTATTGGAAAGCCTTGGGTTCTCCAACAATCAATCAATCTCCAACAACTTTGAAATCCTTTGATGGAAGAGGTTTTCGTCCGTATGGTCTTTTAAATGATTTTCCAATCAAATTAGAGGAAAAAGCAGTTGAAATAGACATTGAAGTTGTTGATGCTCAATTTGACTATATACTTTTGCTTGGTAGGAGCTGGACTTATGCCATGGTGGTAGTAGTCTCATCATATTTTAGGATGACTATGTTTCCTCACAAAGGAAAAATTGTGAAAGTAGATCAATTGTCCTACCTTTGACCCTAATTCCACTGGTAGTATCCCATTTGTTGGAAAATCCACCACTCCATATGAGGACTTTGGTGTTGTCCTGCTTAAGGGCTCATCTTTAATGGGAAATTTCACATTCCCTCCACCCATTATTCTTCATAATGAAGCATATATTAACATGATTACATCAAGTACTTTCGAAATGGGATATCCATGGAAAGTACCGTCATAATCGGAAATGATATTATATGGCAATGAAATGCCTCACAGTGCTTTTCAATTAGCCTATGACGCCATTTAGTCTTTTTCCAACCCATCAACATCTGATGATGATAAAATGGATACGATCATTGATGAATATTCTCATTTGTCATGCTTGGAACCAATCTTTATGCCTAATCCTTTTAACACATATTTTTAACTAATGAATGGATTATGGAAGTTATGACCTTGGACGAAATGTCATGGAATTATACTCATCATTGTTCAACTTTCTTACCATCCTTTGATAAAATCGATAATAATTTATCATCATTATTTTCATCTAAGACCCTTAGTGATCATCAAAGTCCAATATCTACCATTTCTTCAAGTTCTGAACAAAATCTAGGGAACATATCGAAAATTATACCAATCTATATCTCAGTGAAACCCTTAATAATTGAAAATATTCATATAGGAGATTCTTGTTTGTTAGAAGATATTTCAACTTACAAAGCCATGTTTCAGGAATTTCGTGACATTTTTACCCAGCCCTACAAGGAGATGCCAGGAATTGACCCTAGTGTTATTATACATGAAATAGAAACTTATCTAGATGCTAAGCGAGTTAGCCAACAATTACATCCTATACATCTAAAAAAAGTTGCTACTATAAAAAATGAGGTTGAGAAATTGTTGAAAGCAAAATTCATTTACCCTATTCCTTTAATCGATTCGGTATCAAATATTGTGCTTATTAATAAAAAGCAAGGAGCTATTTGAGTGTGTGTCTATTACTAAGATATCAATAAAGCTTGTCACAAGGACAATTATCCAACTCCATATATCAACCAAATTGTCAATGACTATGCCAGGAATGAATTTTTTTACTTCATGGATGGATTTTTTGGCTACAGTTAGATAAACATACTCCTTGCCAATCAATATAAAACCGCATTTATATGTCCATGGGGAAATTTTTCTTATGGAAAACTCCCATTTGGCCTAAAAAATGTTGGTGTGACTTTTCAATGATAAATGTCTTATGCATTCCACGATATCAATCATATTGTTTAGCCTTCTTTAGATGACCTCCCGACTCATTCCGTTAAATGGTAGGATCGCCCATTTCACTTAAAAGTGATTTTCATTAGGTGTAGGCATTACAATATTCGCTTGAATTTGCACAAATGTGTCTTTTGTGTGCAATCTGATCATCTTGTAGGTTTCATCATTTTGAAGGAAGGAATTCGTGTTGATCCCCTCAAGGTAGAGGCAATTTTGAATTTGCTTACTCCTTCTCAGCCTTACTCAACTCTAAATTTTGCAATGGAAGGAAAATGTTTTGCATCGATTCATCCACAATTATGCTGAACTAACCCAGGGTTTTACTCGACTATTGAAAAGGAGTATTCCATTTTTCTGGGATGAGCTTGCTGATAAAGACTTTGATGCATTAAAAAATGCACTAACTAATGCTCCTTTACTGCATCCACCCGATTATCATTGAGACTACTTTCTGTACTTAGCTGCATCTGATGCCACCATTCGCATGGTGTTAGTCCAAGAGGATGATTCTAGAATTGAATAGTGATTTAATATTTGAGTAGGAGTGTCACTAAAAATGATATTAAATACGTGCATGTGGAGAATCTAGCCTTGGCAGCTATGCAAGTTGTTCAATGATTCTGTCACTATATACTTCTCCGAAAAACAACTATCATTTAAGATTGCAATCCTATGATGTACATTCTCACGAAACAATTGCTAGGGGGAAAATACTCAAAGTGGATAGTCATTCTACAATATTTTATTTGGAATTTGAAAATTTCAAATCAAAGAAATCCTTGGTTTTCGCTAAACTATTATGTGACTTTCCCCATAGAGATATAGAAACTGTAATAGAAGATTCTTTTGAATCAATAACCGGAGAATCCACAGTATGAACATTTTTATACCAATGTTTCAAATCCCAAATGGGATCCATCATCAGGATATTTAGAATGATGATAGAAGAAGAGCAATTTTTGAGAATAAATAATAATGAGGAAAATTTTTAGGGAACCTCATACTGTCGGCTTGGAATAATAATCTGATTTTTATTAATTTCTAATTTTTAACTTAAAATTTTTACTTTTATTTATATAAATTACTTATAATTTAATAAGCTTATATAGAAGGGCTAATAAATTAATACAAAACCTAAAGATGAAATTAGGTAAAAGAAAAATAAGACTAATATAATAATTTCCATATAAATTAAATCAATATATTAAACTACTTTATATTAACAATTATAAATAATGAATATTTATAATTGGTTAATATAATAATTAGTATATTAATTAATCGTTATATCGAAATTATTATATCAAAGCATTAAAATGCCAATTCTTATAAAGTATATTAATTAATTAAAAGTATATGGGAAACCTATGCTAATTTCTATATAAATAAGACTAATATATTAAACCAAATTATATTAATAATTATAAATAATTGATATTTATAATTCTTATTACTCGAATCTCTCTTTCTTATTACTCTTTTAGATCCGTGGTATAGAGAAATCGTTGTATATCTCCAAACACAAAATTTTAGGCCCATGTTATCCAAAAATGATCATCGGTGAATCTGATACCAATCCCTACAATACAACATTATTTGCGACGCTCTTTATCATCATTGTGTTGATTTTGTATTCTGACATTGTTTAACTTTTCAAAAAGCCAAAAAAAAATTAAATGACTGCCACTCTGGAGCATGTGGTAGTCACACGTCTAGGTATGCTACTAGCCAAAAGATATTATGTCCTGGCTATTTTTTATGTCAATGTTTAGAGACTACATCACTACAGTCTGAAAATGCCATAGTTTCCAAATTTATGATTGCAAAATGCAAGCACCTCCCACTCCTCTTCACGATATTGTAGCTCTTAGTCCTTTTGTCAAATGGGACATCGACTTCATCAATTGTAACCCTCACTCAACCGGGGAGCTTGGATATATTATCCTTGCAGCCGATTACTTTATAAAATGGACTGAGGCAATCCCTACATATAGAGACGACAACGAAACTACAACTATTTTCATTTTCAATCATGTGATTCCTTGGTTTGGCATCCCACAAGTTATTGTTATAGACCACGGTAGTCATTTTCGTAACTTTATGATGGTTGAACTATCTGCACAACTTGGCCTTCGCCATGATAACTCTACTCTGTATTATCCACAAGCTAATAGTTAGGTCGAAGCTGTCAATAAAGTTTTTGTTGGGTAAGGAGCCTGATTATCTTGTGTATTCAAAGGTATCGCTGCACTGGACCCCAATTTCATAAGCCAATAAAATATTTGCTGCAGGGAGGGTCTAGGGGGCGGTTGCGACCTTTGGGAGCCCCCCCCTGGTGGGGGGATCGGGGGCAACACCCCGAAGGTAAAAATAGATGTAAAATTTCCTTGTAAAATGTTGTAATTTCGTAGTCAATTTGGGCCATTAATTAGGTGGAGATCAGATGGTAGAAGTTATGTTTAATTTAGGGTTTTTTTCCCTAGAAGGTGTTGCCCTGGTGGGGCCTGACCCAGGTTTAGAGGTGATTTAGGCAAACAAATCCCGGTACTACTGTCCCTTTTAGCAATAGTCCGCGGAGCGCGGACTAAGGTCTCACCTGAAGTAGTATGGGAGGGTGCTAGAACTAGGTTTCCGCACACTGGGGATGTCTTGATGTGTTTAAAGGGGTCCGCAGTTTGACCCTGCGCACACGTCTCTATGCGCACCTATTGGTACGTTGCAGCCTGCAATGCTGCCCTCGCACAGCCGTACTCGGGGACCGAATAGCGTTATTACCCAAGTCCTTGTAAGTAACCCGTTATTAGTTACTTACCTTAGCTTATTTGTATGGGTTTAGTTATACTTAACCATGTTCACCATTCATACAAGTGCATGCAATAAATAAATAGTATAATTGCAAATGATATAAAACCGGAAATACCACAAGAACAAATACACGGAATTCAGATAAAACTTCTCTTTATTATTCTTCTTCGTTGGTTACAGAATCGACTCCTCCCTGCACACTTAGCTGCAGGGTTCCACGCACTCAGCTGTGGACTCTACTAGGCCTCTGCGCACTCAGTTGTAGGGCCTCTTCCTACCAGTATGACCCAAGACACTTAGACCTTTTCTTTATGCTCTCTATCTCATTCTATCTACCAGATTCCATTCCTCATTTATTATCCTTACAAATTAGAGCCTCACTCTTATTTATACAATCCCATGGTCCACGGACGATGGGTAGGCCGAAACTACATTCAAAACTTAAGGTGAATAGCCCTATGACTCTAACATACAATTCACGCTTTGCGCCTGCAATTCACGAAGTCTCTACAACAATATTACTCAAAACTTGGGATTTGAGCCCAAAAACATGCTGTGGGGGGATTCCATGCCCAACAGGCCCCGAACACAAAAATCGTGACTCGTCCTCGAGCCACTTTGTTGGCATGGAGTCCCTCCAACTAGTCCCAAATGGTATTGATATTTACAGCACACTGAGATGTTGTTTGTTGAACCTGTTGCACTCTGTCTTTCGAGACCTCTATAACTGAATTGTTCTCATACAACTGTATCGATATGTATTTATAGTCCCACGCCCTTGTTTGTCTCTCTAAAGCGTGAAGACTATACTGTTGTTGACTAGTCATATAGCCAACCCACTTGTGTAAGGCTTCAAGTGGTTGTTGTTCACTTTGCTTGGGCAGGGTTCTCCATTTAATTAAATGAGCTGAACCACGTCTCTGTCTATGACTTCCTTAACCACATATTGTCCTAGCCAATTCATCTTAAATTTGCCTGGAAAGTTTTCAAACTTACTATCATATAACAATACTAAGTCATTTACTTTGAATGTGCTCAACTTAATATGACGATCATGGCAAGCTTTTTCATGCCATTTCTGAACCTACTGATGAAAACTTGCCAAGAATTGTTCCTCCTCAAGTTCTTCCAATTGGGCGAGTCTTTCTTCTAGAGCTTCGCAGTCCGTCATCCCTATGAGTGCTGCTATTCATAGACTGGGTATGATATATTCCATTGGCATGACAGCTTCTACGCCATAGAATAACCAAAAAGGGGTTTGTCCCATCAGTTTCTTGCACATTGTTCTATAAGCCCACAGTACTGCAGGGATGCGCAGGTCCCAATCACTTCACTACACATAGCACACTTTGGTCAGCACTGTTTCCAGTATTTTGTTGAATGCATCTACTGTCCCATTCGCTTGTGGGTGATATGGTGTACTCTTATGATGATATACTTGGAATTCTTCTGTGAGCACGCTGATGGTTTCGTTCAAGAAATGTTCTCCGCGATCACTCATTAATATTTTCGGACAACCAAAGTGGTTTAATATGTTTTCGAACAAAAGCTTCACAACTGTAGTAGCCATGGAGCCTTTGACTGGTTGCACTTCCACCCATCATGTCAAACACTCTGTTGTAGTGATGATGTAGCATGTGCCCGTATTTCCCTGAGGTTTGGTTGGTCCTACAAAGTCAATTGCCCATTTCTTGAATGACTGTAGTTTCATATATGGATTTAATGGCATGTCGTCCCTTCGTGATGGTTTTTGAGTCCTTTGACATATATCGTAGGCCTTATAGTGCACTTTTGAGTCTTGGTGCAGGGTTGCCCACCACAACCCTACGCGAAGAATCTTTTGTGCAGTTTCTCATCCTGCATAGTGTCCTCCTACAGTGCCCCCATGTGATTCTATGAGGATCTGACTTCTTTCAAATTTAGGTATGTATATTTGTAATATCTCATCATTTCCAATTTTTATAGGTGCCCCATGATGACAGAAAAATCCTTCACGTGCACCACCAATTCCTTCTTCTATTAGACGGAATATTCCTTTGGCGCAGTCCCTGTTGTCAGAAAATGGATTATATCTTCGAAGTGCCTGTCCGCGATGGGCACCACAAAGAGCTGTGCATCCGATAATCCTTCCTCTAGATTAGTGGGTTCCTCACCCATCTCAATGCGTGATAAATGATCTGGTCCTGCATTCAGGCATCCCAGCTTGACTATGACCTCGAAATCATATTCTTGGAACAATAACAACCACTTGCATATTCACCGCCCCAACACAAGCTTATTACCCACGCATTTCAACGTGGAATGGTCAATATACATCTTGAAATGTCCTCCGAGCAAATAATTTCGGTATTTCTAGAGAGCATACACCATTGAAAACCCCTTGCGCTCGATGGTGGAGTAGTTATTCTTGGCTTTAGACAATATTCGACTTGAAAACGCGATCAGGTGATCCATGCCCTCCGCGCCCTCCTGTGTGAGTACTACTCCCAACGCAATACATGACACACCAACATGTACATGAAACTCCACATCCCATTTTAGGAAGACCAGGATTGGAGCGGAGGTCAATTTCCCCTTCTGGACATCCAAACTCTTCATGCAATCATCATTCCAACAAAATGTAACATCCTTTTTCAATAGCTTTTCCATCAGCGCTGTTATTTGGGCATAACTCTTGATGAACTTCCTATAGTACCTTGTATGTCCCAAGGTAGCGCACAACTGTTTAACACTTCGTAGTGCTTCCAAATTTAGAATAACGACAATCTTTGCAGGGTCGACCATTAGCCCCTGTTTGCAGACCACATGTCCCAACAGGTTCCTAAAAGGAACCAGAAATGTGCACTTCTTAAGGTTCAGCGCAATCTAGTGTCATCGAAAGGTATCCAACATCAAGTGTAAGCTTGCTACATGGTGCTTAACTAATCCAAAGTCTATCCAGTCATCCAGATATACCTCCAATAATTTGTGGATGTATTCTTCGAACGCAGCAACAACGATGCGTGAAAAGATGGATGGCGCGTTCTTTAATCCAAACTGAATGACGGTGTATTGAAATCATCCCCATTCTATTGTGAAGTTTGTTTTTCTCCTATCCTCTAGTGCGATCTTGATCTAGTGATACCCCGAGAACCCATCTGTGAATGATTATGCTTCTTGTCCACCAAAATTTTCCAACACCTCATCAGTGAAAGGTGTCGGGAATGGATCGTGTACACAAGCATCATTCAGCTTCCTGAGGTCCACACATATTCTTACTTCGCCCTTCTGCTTTTTCTCCTGTACTACCATAGGACTCACCCAGTCGGATTCTTCCACTCGCTCAATAATTCCTGTAGCGAGCATTTTGTCTAATTCTACGTAGACCCTTTCCTTATGCTTAGGATTCAAGCGATAAGGCCTCTACCTTACCAGCTTCGCATTGGGTTTTAGGGTGATCTTCATCATTCCTAAGTCGCTAATGATCCCTTTTAAGTCCGTAATTTTGGTCGGGAATAAGTCTTGATATTCGCGAATTAACTCCACGACCTTATCTACCATCGCATCATCCAAATAGTCTCCAAGCGTTGCATACTTTGGTTCCACCTCCGTTCCAATGTTTACCTGTTTTGCTTTTAGCAGCACGGTGATGTCAGGGTCCTTAGTCAATGGTCTGTGAACCTCGCGAAAACCTTCCATTTCTGGGATGTTAATATTTCATGGGTCACCATCATCCTCTGTAACATTTACATTGTAATACTCTAGCACGCAACTCAACTGTGTTTTCCATTCTAGCAGAAGTACTTCTATTGGTTCCTAGGGTATTTTGGAGATAACTGATTTTACCACTTGTATCACATCAACAACAGTATCCCACCAACTATCTTCAAACGTGAAGGCTAACAAAAATCCCTCATGTAAAATATCCCATTCGCTCGTACCATGGCAGAGCTCTGTCTCAGTATACCAGTTCATGGGTAAGATATCCAGGGTATGACAAAACAAATGCAACCATTCAGACTGTGGCTCATTTCCATAGGCCCTGGTCCATTTCGCGAGGTGTGTACATGGATCATCTCGTCCATCATACTTGTCTGCTAGCCGCATCTATGGTTTTCCAAACCGTAGGCACATCATCCTTCTGCATTTGCGCCAATCCCCGAAACTCTGTTGGTGTGTACCCCACCATCTTGTGAGCGTAGCGCGCAGTGCCCATTTTAGAGCATCAAAATGCTGTTGTTCTAGTACTTCGCTCTCAAATTTGTTCAAAAATTCATCCACCGCTGTCAACCCATCATACCTAGGTAGATCCCTTATCTTCGTTGTCATGCAGCACAATGATCTTACCATCATGTTGCAATTGAGCGTGGTTACTTCGTGTAGCCGATTCTGCCATCATTCTATTTCTTCATCTGAATCCGAAGTGCAGGAGCTTTCATGCTCCCACGAAATCCTACCATCTATTGTTGGATTCACCCAATCTTGTTCTCGCGTGGTTATCTTATAAATTCAATCGAGATCATCATCACTATCATCATCGCACACCGATTCAGTGTATCATGGTCCTTCGACAGGATCTAGCAGTACTACTACGTGTAGTGACTTATTCTTAAAAACCATTTTGCGCTTCTTTATATTTGCAACTTTGTTCATATCAGTGGCCCAATACATTCCCAGTAGCACAGGATAGGGATTGATGTTATCGACAATCTTTATCACTTCGAAATTGGCAAACGTGCTCGCACCTTCAATATCTACCGTTACTCCTTGTAATCTCCCCATTAGTAGGATCTTTTGCTTATTTTTCATCCTTAATTGAATAGGGGACCATTGGAACATGGGATTACCCATGCGCTCCCATGTCTTCTTTGGTAAAATGTTCGCATCTAATCCTAGATCCAAAATTAGCTGATCCGTTTCATATTCTCCAATTTACGCAATCAATCTCATTTCCATTCCTTTTCATGATGTATGTTTCCCGAGCTTCCGGACTATGCGTGATTCTCCTAACTCAACGCAGCTATTGATAAGTTCCTGCAATCCTTTTACAACCTTTTTTTGCCCAACAGTTTCATACATGTCTCTAGAAAGGTAGTGAGCATTGAAGGATCCATCTCTAGTTCTAGTTGATCGTTACTAGCTAAAGTGGAGGCCTCCATGAAGCTCTTCTTAGCTTCCATGAATGTATCCTTTGTGCATTCCAAATCAAATTTAGGTTCCTTTGTAGGAGCCTTGCGAACCCACACACTTTCTTCAGGCTTCTTACCTTTGTCATCTCCTATCGCAATATCACTTCGAAGCACCATGTTCACATTCGGATCTTCATCGCACGACTCAGATCTCATCATTTGCAAATTTTGAGTCAGGGGAGGCTGGAGTACCCCTTTCTTGCGTAGCCTTTCTATCAGTGTAGGTCATTCTTCTGCCTCATGATCAAATTGAGTACAATATAAACACGATGTTCTCATTGGATTCATACAATTGTGGGCATAGTGCCCTCGCATTCCACAATTGTAACAAATTAGTTGTCCGTGACCACTTCCTGATCCCATTTCACCTCGACCCCGTCCGTGCCCCTAAAATCCAGTGTACACCATTCCTGCATTTGGGTCAAGGGTTCACGTTTCGGTCTGTACTCTGTAGGCAAGATTCCGATCCATCATTAGTTCATAGCTTCTGCAGGTGCACTAATCATGGCCTACCAACCTGCAGAAATTAGAAAACAATTGCGAGGATGTCTGCGTATACTTCTCCAATAGGTGATAGTTATCCGTAGTGTGTTTTCCTCCTATCTGACAAGTCATGCACCATAATTCAGGCACCATTCTTGATTCTACTTGTACCTCTAGTCTTAATGGCATCAGCCCTCCTCCTGCCAAGTAATTTGCAAACACTGGAGAGTGATCCTAGTCATGCCCTTGGTCTTTGCATTTTATGCACCATACCTCCTCGCACACCTTTGGCCGACGTGTCCTATCCTGTTTCAAACTCTACATTTCCAGACACAAATTTTGCAGTTGTACATGGATTTGTTGGACTCCCAGACCATGATCTTGTATAGGGGTCTCTTGCAATCTCATTGTAATCTCCAACGCTTCGGCCTGGGTGGGAAGCTTTTGTTGTGACAATGTCATCCTTAAATGGGGTGTTAGTGACACTACAAACCATGCATGATGCTATCCATTCGTCAAGGTCATGTCGGCTTCACGAATCATACTCTTTAGTCTCTGGTCTAGATCTCAGGGGGTCTCACTCGGAAGCATCGCGATTTTCTTAAACCCGATAATCAATTTTGTCTGTGATTTTAGCTTGCTAAATTCCTTATTCAGCATGGGTTGGATATCTGCAATTCCTACGTTTGGATGGCCATTAGAATTCCTAATGCACCACGTTAGTGCGCGATCCTGCAATATGCTTACCAGCGTAGCCTTCTTTATATTGTCATCCATGACTCCTTGTGCTTCCCATACTGCCCTTACTACGAACCAAAATTGGTCTGAATCTTCGTTCCCTACTCCTTAGAATACTAGAAGTTTGATCATGCTTGCCATATTGAACTGTGGTGGTGGCAGAGGTGGGGTGGGCAGAGATGGAGGTGAAGATGGTGAGACTAGTGGTAGTGTAGGTGGAGGTGGTAAGCGCAGAATTCGCTGCCTTATTAGACTGACCACGCTTCTCGGAGAAACTTTCACAAGCTCTCCCTTACTTTCCCACCGAGGTGAAATCAAGGGGCTATTTTCTATCCCTATGCTATCTTCATTTCTATAGATCTTCCCACTTCGTGTAGCCCAAAAAATCAATTTATTCGCATAACCTTCTTTTCACACAAGAGCATCTTAATCCAAGTGTTCAAAAATTTAATATACTTACCTCGCGATCCTTTGAGAAAGTGTCATTCTGCCTCGCTGTAGCTGACTATCGTGTCCACCGCGAACTCAATGATAAATCCTCCTATAATTCAATCGAGCCAATGGTCCACAGCGCGCGCGATCTTATCTTCTTATGCTTCGAGTCTGCGCACCAATTTCAAAGTCCACGCAATCGGTTTGTCGAGCCTACACCTTTCGTGACTGTCTTCTAGCTTTGCAATCCACTCATATATCTTAGATGGAAAGGATGCAAAGAAAATTTCGTGGATTTCCGTATATAAGAAGTGCTTCAACCATTGTTCCTTTGATACTCACAAATTCCTGTTTTCCTGCCCCGTGAACTCTTGAATCTTCTTGTCCAACCACCCTTCAATTTATTTCTTTGTTGGATTCCAGTGACATGACATCAGACACCCCTTATGCAAATCCTGGTCCCGGCAATGAAAGCATTTGTTGTCTTAGTGGGGCCTGACCTAGGTTTAGAGGTGATTTAGCCAAACAAATCCCAGTACTACTGGCCCTTTCGGCAACAGTCTGCGGAGCGCGAACTGAGGTCTCACGTAAAGTAGTATGGGAGGGTGCTAGAACCATGTTTCCACACCCTGCAGATGTCTTGATGTGTTTCAGGGGGTCCACGGTTTGACCCTGCGCGCATGTTGCTAAGCGTACCTATCAGTACCTCGCAGCCTGTGATGTTGCCCTTGCACAGCCCTACTCGGGGACCAAACAACGTTATTACCCAAGTCCTTGTTAGTAACCCATTATTAGTTACTTACCTTAGCTTATTTGTATGGGTTTAGTTATACTTAACCATGTTTACCATTCATACAAGTGTGCACAATAAATAAACAGTATAACTGCGAATGATATCAAACCAGAAATAACACAAGAACAGATACACAGAATTCAAATAAAACTTCTCTTTGTTATTCTTCTTCCTTGGTTATAGAATTGACTCCACCTTGCGCACTTAGCTTCAGGGTTCTGCGCACTCAACTGTGGACTCTACTAGGCCTTTGCACGCTCAGTAGCAGGGCCTCTTCCTACTACTATGACCCAAGACACTTAGACCTTTTCTTTATGCTTGCTATCTCATTCTATCTACCAGATTCCATTCCTCATTCCTTCTCCTTACAACATAGAGCCTTGCTCTTATTTATACAATCCCATGGTCCATGGACCATGTGTAGGCCGACACTACATTCAAAAATGAAGGTGAATAGCCCTATGACTCTAACATACAATTCATGCTCTATGCCCACAATTTGCAGAGTCTTTACAAAAATATTACTCAAAACTTGGGCTTTGAGCCGTAAAACATGTTGTGGGGGGATTCCATGCCCAACAGAAGGCAACCCCTTGCTATATATGAGGTAATTGTATTACATTTATGTAGATTTGTATTCTGAGTGAGGAAGAGAGAGGAGATTGAGAGTGAAGAGAGAATTACAGCGGATCTCCTGTGGGTTTTATCTCTTCATTTTGCTGGATAATATAAAAGGAAGGACTGGTTGTTTCTCCGTGGACGTAGCCAAAACTGGGTGAAACACGTATATATGTGTCTCTCTTGTTTTATGCATTTTATGTGTTTATATTTTTGCAATATTTTATGTGTTCCATTTCTCTCTAATATATAATTTTCTAACAACTGGCATCAGAGAGGAAGGTCTATTTGGATGATAAACTGGCAAGAGAGAAGGGTTCCTAGTTCAAGTGGGAGCAATGGCGGAAGATGGTAGGTTTAGGGTCGAAAAATTTAACGACCAAAACTACCAGCTGTGGAAGATGCAGATGGAAGATTATCTGTATCAGAGAGATCTATACCAACCATTCAGCGGAAAGGAAAAGAAGCTGACGAGTATGATAGACATAGAATGGGATATTCTCGACAGAAAGGCACTTGGAACAATACAGCTATGCCTAGCGACGTCAGTAGCATTTAATATTTCAAAGGAAATGACAATAAAGGTTTTAATGTCGACATTGGCCACACTATATGAAAAACCCTCAACCTCAAATAAGGTATTTCTTATGAAGCATTTATTTAATATGAAAACATCAGAAGGTGTATCTATTGCTGATCTTTTAAATAAATTTAATACAGCTACGAATCAGTTAAGTTCTATAGGGGTAGCTTTTGATGATGAAGTTATGGCTATGTTATTTCTGTGCTTATTGCCATAAAGTTGGAATGGTTTAGTTATGGCCATTAGTAACTCTGTCTCTGGATCTAGTACTTTAAAGTTTGATGATGTTGTTAGTGTAATCCTTAGTGAGGAAATGCGACGAAAAAGCTCCGATGAGACATCAGGTAATGCTTTGACTGCAGAGACTAGGGGAAGAAAAATGGAAAGAGGAAAGAGCCTAGGATATCGCAGTAAGTCAAGGAAAGGTAGATCCAAGTCTAGATTGAGGATAGTGTGCTAGAAATACAAGAAGAAAGGATACCTGAAGAAAGACTGCAAGTCTCAAAAGGGAAAAGAAGGAGACGCGCAACAAGAAAACAATCATGAAGCGAATGTGACAGGTGATGTGTTGCAAGATGTTTTGATTATTTCTTTAGAAAATATTATTGATTCCTGGGTGGTAGATTTAGGGGCCTCATTCCATGCCACACCTAATAGAAAACATTTTCATGATTATGTTCAAGGAGATTTTGGACAGGTTCGATTAGGTGATGATAAACCCTGTAAAATCATTCGAATGTGTACAGTTTTCATAAAATATCAAAATGAAAATCAATGGCTATTGAAGGAGGTAAGGCATGTTCCAGATCTGAAGAAAAATTTGATTTTAACGGGGTAGTTAGCAGGTGAAGGATGTGTGACTACCTTTACAGATAAAACCTGGAAGGTCACTAAAGGATCCCTGGTAATAGAAAAGGGAGAAAAGGTTGGTATATTGTATTTATGCAATGGTATTTCTAATTCTATTAATGCTTTAACCTCTATAGGAGAAGATACAACATTGTGGAATCATAGGCTTGGGCACATGAGTGAGAAGCGGATGAAGATTCTTCACTCAAGAAATTTGTTGCCAGGTTTGAAGCATGTTGATTTAAAATTATGTGAGAATTGTGTTTATGGAAAACAATAGAGAGTCACATTCCTCAGAGTGAAAAATTAGAGCCTGTGCATATAGATGTATGGAGACCTGCTCAAGTATCATCTCTTGGTGGCTCTCTTTATTATGTTACTTTTATTGATGATGAAACCAGAAAAACCTGGATTTATTGTATTCGAAATAAATCTGAAGTATTTGATACTTTCAAGAAATGGAAAGCTTTGGTTGAAAATGAGACAGGAAAAAGGTTGAAGTGTCTCATATCAGACAACGGAGGTGAATATTGCAGCAAAAAGTTTGATAGGTATTGTTCAAGGAATGGAACTCACAAAGAGAAGACAGTTCCAGGAACACCATAAGAAAATGGTGTGTCAGAAAGGATGAATAGGACAATCATGGAGCGTGCAAGGTGCATGAGATTTCATGCAGGATTGCCTATACAATTTTGGGTAGATGTTGTAGATACTATTGTTTATCTAATGAACAGATGGCCTTCAAGTTCCCTGGATGGTCGTATTCCAGAGGAGGAATGGATAGGTAAAACGGTAAACTACTCTTTTTTAAACACTTTTGGTTGTGAAGCCTTTGTCCACATTCATAAAGAAAATAGAACAAAGCTTGAGGCAAAATCAAAGAAATGTACCTTTATTGGATATGGTGTTAATGTTTTTGGTTATCGCTTTTATGATTATGAAAAACAAAAAATCATTAGGAGCAGATATGTCATATTCAATGAAAAGGTTTTGTATAAGGATTAGTCGCGGGAAAAGAAACAGGAAAAAGAAAACAGAGAATACATAGTGCTTGATGAGATCATAGAAAAAGTGATGGTGCCCAAAAATCATAATGATCAACATCAAGAACAACAACCACAACAACAATAAGCACCTCAAACACCTCAAAGTGGTGATAGAAGATCTACCAAGATAAGTAGACCCCCTGAACGATACTCTTCTTCATTATATTATGTATTGTTGACTGATTCTGGTGAACTAGAATGTTATGAAGAAGCAGTACAGGTAGAAACCAAGAAGAAGTGGATGCAAGCCATGAAAGAAGAGATGGACTCCTTAGCACATAACTAGACTTGGGACTTATTCAGGTTTCCTACAGGTAAAAAAACATTGTAGAATAAATGGGTTTACAAGTTGAAGGAAGAAGATGGAGGTAGAAAAATGTATAAAGCTAGACTTGTGGTGAAAGGGTTTTCACAGAAAAAGGGTATAGATTTTGATGAGATATTTTCTCCTATTGTTAAAATGACTTCAATCAGCACTATTTTAAGTCTAGTAGCAACCGAAGATTTGAATCTTGAGCAGTTAGATGTAAAGACAACCTTTCTCCAAGGGGATTTTGAGGAAGATATACATATATGCAGCAACCACAAGGATATGAGGCAAAAGGGAAGGAGAAACTAGTGTGCAGGTTGAAGAAGAGCTTGTATGGCTTAAAACAGGCTCCAAGGGAGTGGTATCTAAAATTTGACAGGTCTATGTCTAAGCAAGGTTATACTAGATGTCACTCTGATCATTGTGTTTATCTCAAAAGGCAAAATGATGGCAGCTATATTATATTGTTATTGTATGTATATGGCATGCTTGTTGCAGGTTCCAACATGCAAGAAATAAATGTGCTCAAAAGAAAATTGGCGAACTCATTTGCAATGGAGGATTTGGGTGCTACAAAACAAACCCTTTGTATGAGAATAAATAGAGATAGGAAGAATCGAAAATTAACATTGTCTCAAAGTGAGTACATAGAAAAGGTGTTGAAAAGGTTTAATATGCAGAATGAAAAACTAGATAGTATACCTTTGGCTAGGCATTTCAAATTAAGTAAGGAGGAGTGTCCCAAGGCTCAGGAAGGAAGGGCTCATATGTCTAAATTTCCATAAGCATCAGTAGTTGGAAGCTTAATGTATGCAATGGTTTGCACAAGGCCTGATATTGCACATGCAGTGGGAATTGTAAGAAGGTACATGAACAATCGATGAAAATAACATTGGATGGCAGTGAAGTGGATTCTCAGGTATTTGAGAGGTACCACAAATCAAGAATTATGCTTTGATGGTTCAAACATTTCTCTACAGGGATATGTTGATGCAGATATGGCAAGTGATAGAGATAATAGGAGGAGCACAACAAGGTATGTGTTTACTGTAGGTGGAACAACTGTCAGTTGGGTCTCAAAACTGCAAAGTGTTGTTGCACTGTAAATAACAGAAGTAGAGTATGTTCATGCTACAAAGGCTATTAAAGAAATGATTTGGTTACAAAGGTTTCTGGATGAATTGGGTAAGAAGCAGGAGTTAGGCAGGTTATACAATGACAGACAGAGTACCATACATCTTGCAAAGAACTCTACATTTCATTCCAAGACTAAACATATACAACTCAAGTACCATTTCATATGGTCAGTGTTGGAAGATGGACAATTGAAGCTAGAAAAGGTACACACTAGCCAGAATCTTGTAGATATGTTAACAAAAGTTGTAACCATGGAGAAACAAAGAATCTACTCAGTTTTAATTGGTCTTCAAGTATCATGAAGAAGATGAGAAACAACCAAGTCCAAAGTGGAGTCATTTTCCAGCAAATGAAGCAGTTGTGGAATTGCTATAATCAGTCTCCAAGTGGGAGATTGTTGGGTGTGGAGATTGATTACCTTATGTATTCAAAAGTATCACCGAATTGGACCCCAGTTTGTAGTGGGGCGGCAATGTCGCCCGTAAAACATTCACTATAGGGGGGGTCCAAGGGGGAAGGTTGCGACCATTGGGAGCCCCCCCCTGGCGGGGGCATAGGGGCAGCACCCCCGAAGCTAAAAATAGTTGTAAAATTTCCTTGTAAAATGTTGTAATTTCATAGTCAATCTGGGTTGTTCGTTAGGCGGAGATATGACGGTAGAAGTTATGTTTAATTTAGGGTTTTTTCCCTAGAAAGCAATCCCTCGCTATATATGAGGGAATTATATTGCGTCTATGTAGATCTGTATTCTGAGTGAGGAAGAGAGAGGAGATTGAGAGCGAAGAGGCTATTACAGTGGATTTGTTGTAGGTGTTAGCGCTCAAATCTGCCTCAGGCTGAGGAAGGCAAAACTCAAGGCCACATCAAACCAAGCTCAGCCTCGTAGCTAGCCCTACGAGGACAGGAGAGGGCTCTCTCCGGGTCTATCTCGACAAAAGGTCTTCAAAGGGGTTGATATGACTCAAATTTAATACTGATTTTAGGCTAGTAAAGAGATAGGAAAGTTTGATTTAGATTTTTAAGTTTTTTGTTGGAGAAATGAGAAAACCAATTTTGGGTGCGGGGATTGAGGTCAGATCTTTGCAGAATTCGAGTTGGGGCGAGGTAGGCAATAGTCTTGATGCCTTTGATCAGGTGTATGGATAGATCAGAATGACAAGGAGCTGAAGAGGGCAAAGGAGAACATGGATCCTCTCCAAACTGACGAAAACATGTAAAACTAAACAAATTTAAAGGAAGAGCACTGTGAACAATGAATTCAACCTCATTTACTCATTCATTTAGTTTCATAAGCATAAGAAGGAATGGAATACATGTAAACATGAATAAACTTACAAGAAACTGAGAAAAAACACCATCAAGAACTGAAAGCCACAAGAATCCCAGCAGGTGCTGCAAAATCTCTGATCTTTCCTTAGCCAAAATATGAAAAATATGTACAATGATGTGCCAAAATCTTCCCAAGAGTCCAACCCCTGCTACTGATTGAAAATTTACATAATATAGACCATGCCAACCCATTCCCTAACCTCTAGGGGTCGAGCTCCTCCTTCTAGGAGCAGTTTCAACCAATTCTAAACAAGGAACTGAAATCTAGGTAGTCAAACAACTAACCCCTATATGCTAGGAAACTGATTCATTCATTAAATTTTTGCTATTTTGTGAATGAATCATCTAGAATAGGTAAATAAGTACCAAATTTACATCATGTACATTAAATTACATCAAGGAACCAAAAATTACATCAAGAGGTGAAACAAGTCATAACTGGTCGAATTCCTGAGTTGGCAAGTGAAAAATTGACCAAAAACCTCTATGCGCAGAGCCCTGATCTCTATGCGGATTCACCTTTCAGACTAATTTTGAGGCACTTATTGGCATCCAAAGTCAGCTCAAGATAGCGCGTTCGAAAGCCCTGGATGTCTACTTTCCAACCCAAGTGGAATTTCCCAATTTGGAGCTCATTTTCCCCCTCAAAACTGCATTCTCCCAGAGGTACTTCCTGTTGTTGCAAAAGGTGGCAGCAAGGTGGTTTTCATGGTGTTTTTGGGCCTTTTGACCGTCCAGAACTTGATTAAATTCTTCGGAAATACCTGAGCATGCGTAAATTACCATGAAAAACCCAAAAATACAAAGTTTTCCTCCAACAAGTGTCCCAATCAAAAGCGAGCGCGCATGCGCGCTGCGCGTATAGCCGAAAAACCTGTTTTTGGGACCAAAAATTTCAAAATGACAAAAATTTCTCTGAATTCACTCAAATTCAGAGTGAAGACCCTCCATCATGTGTTATGCTCAACCAGTGAAGCCTCGGCCAAAACTTGAAGTGGATCCGGCCTCTTTCACCATTTTAGTGCTTGGCTCAACCTCCTTTTCAAAATCTTCATTTTTGCTTTGTTGACATGCATGCGAGCCCAATAATGATGTTTCATGTGACGGAGCATGTCTTTGTCTCTATTAGCCTTTGCCAGTAACTTCTCTAAGTGGATGTTGACCCTCTCAAGCAAAATCTCTCGATTAGCCTCTACCTCCTACTCATAAACTGAATCTGTGTCTGACATGGCTTTGAAAACAAGATGTCTGCAATATGTATGTTGATATAGGTGTAGTGAAATCAAAAGTTCAATGTATGCTCAAAACCTAAACATGTTACATGTATACCAAAGCATCATAGGAAACAAGCCACAGTGGTAATAGCTCTTTTTAAGTAGATTGGCATAAAACAGTGACTGTTTTGATCACAAGGGTATTTGACAAATGAGTAAAACGTGTTATGTGCAGCCTTTGTGATGCTGGCTAAAATTTGTCAAAGGGGAAAATGAGTATGGGATTGTATTTTATCAATGGAGGATGGGAAAACGATGTGATAATGACCATAATAAAACAGAGGAAATAACAGTGGTAATACAATGGCAATGGCAGCAGTGGTAAAATGATAAACTGAAAGCGTGAGGGCAGTGACACTTTGACAATAGATGCATAGGTACATATATCAACCATACAAGCTGGGAAAACCCTCACAAAGCCATCAACATGTTTTTAAAACCCTAAGGAATGAGTCTGCTTATGAGCATAGGGTGTCACCTCTCCATACCCAACACATTAATTTCCCCACTTTAAACACACTATAAGCATTTTCAAAATCGACTGAGCAGCCATGAAAAACCTACTTGCAAGTTTTGGAGTCGATTTGGCAAGATCTGGTCGCATGAACAAAGTTTTCTTGGTGCTGTAACCCAATGCGCAGTGCACAAACCCAATGCGCAGCGCACCTCTATATGCGCAGCGCCCTTGTTAATTTACACTAGCCAGTGAGGCCCAATGCGCAGCGCACACCTTGTATGAGCAACGCACGTTTGCAGGAAGCTTTTGGAGGCCTTCCCTGTGTCCAAATTAGGCGTGTGATAGCTCTTTGGAAAGGGATTTTAGTCTACTTTCCAACCCAAGTGGAATTGTTCAATTTGGAGTTAATTTATCTTGTCAGAAATCAAATCTCCCGACACTACGTCCAGCAGGTGCATCAATTCTCTTGAGGCAACGATATTCTTGACATTTCTCAAAAACCATTACACCTGTGTAAAATGTGAAGGAGGTTTTTCTTCCTTGGAATTTTTTGAACAAAACCCTCTCTCAATTTTATAAAATTCATCTTTTATTACTCTGGAACATCATTTGAGTGAAACCTATCCCGATGTGTGAAACAAGGGATTTTGTCAAAATGAAGCGAAATGAAGGGGATAAGGGGCTTCTAAATTCTTGGGGAAATTTTTTGAAGTAGGGAGGGATGTTACGAAGCAGGGGAAAGTGGAATCTCAGAGATCGAGTGAGGGGAAGGGGTCCAAAAGGGCAAAACACAGGCCTAGCCTAGAAAATTGCCAAGTTGTGGCAAGAAACTAGGGTTTGTGCGAAAATGAAGAATTTGGGGGATCTCAGTGATGGGAAGTGTTTAATAAGGTACATTAAGGATAGAGGAAGGTGTATGAATATCAGGATGCAAGTTTTTCTGATGATTTGGCCATTCAAGAGAAATTGCCTTCAAAACCCTAGGAGAGGGAAATGAACTTACCTAGACGCAACTGAAGCATGAACAAGGTGTAAAATGACCCATTGGAACCTGACATGATGATGACAACCCTCTGAATGATGATACACTCAGCTGAATGATGACATGGACTGCCATTTGGACAACTTTGAAAAGAGTGAAAACAAACCCTAGACCTAAAGCCTAGTGACCAAATTTTGCTTGAAGACTCTTTGAAATGACAAAATTTGACCTTGACACCTTAAAATCACTTTGTAAGAGCATATTTGATCACTGGAGGAAGGCTACAAAGGCTGACACTAACATTGGCTCCAATGGGGATGGTAGCTCCTTGGAGGTGCCAAGAATGGCAGATCTTTGGGAGAGCAAACGAGTGCCTTCATCCATTGGGCAATGGAGTCAAAAACTCAAGCTGAAATGCATGACTTGTTGGAAATAATACTGAGAGGGGGGGGGGGGGGGTGAATCAGTATTATCAGATCAATGAAACTTTTTCAATGCTCAGAAACGTATACGCTACTTCAGTTAAGTGAACCCGCGTGTACACGCTACTGTGTCTAAAGCAACTAGCGTATATCCAGAAATCTTATGATTCAGTTAGCTTATTCTTCAATTAAGTGCATCAGGACATTATTCACCACATTAACAGTAAACATGTGCAGTATAACAGAACAGATAAAAAGCCACACACATGAACACCAAGATATAAGGTGGAAACCCAATGTGGGTGAAAACCACCTGCTGCAAGTTGTCTCTATCTTTCTTTAATATGAAACTTCAGTTTACAATCTTTTGTACTGGTGCAGCCTTATACCAGTACGCAGGCTACAACCTGCAGAAGGCTACAACCTTCTCTCGTTCTCCAAACTTCCTTGGAAGGGAGCTCCAACCCCCTTTGCTCTTGTACTAGCCAAGATACTAGTACGTAGGTGCTGACCTACAATCTTCCTTCTTTCAGGTATCACTTTTCATACATTTTCAGACTTGGATATTCCTGAAGCACAACATTACAATCTGAAGACCACAATTCATTCAATTTCCACAACAGATCATTGAAGCATAAAACAACCAAACTTTAAATCATTGAACCACTGAACCCTGTCAATCACCAGTTACCAGAACACAGAGCAGACTACAGAACTCTGCAATAACAATCAGACCCCACTGTAAACCCAAAATCAAGCTTCAAAAGATATACGCTACTTCAATGAGCAAAACCCGCGTATGCACGCCCTTTTACCGAAGCCAACCTGCGTACAGATCTAAAAATAAACTTTCTCAATTTGCAGCTGTACCAGACATTAGTTAGACCCAGAACGTAACATTGCGACAATATGCAGATCTAGAAATACGCATAATCAACCATATCATGATAGTGCATTTCAAACCATTAGATCCCGATCTATCCTTAGATCTAGTCTTCCATCAACCGATGTGATCTCTCCTTGGCTTAGATCAAGCAACCCAGAACCTGCATATCAGATCTCTTTCTCTCTTAGATATTCAAGCCTTGTCGAAAGATTATTTTGCCTAATGATCTTCTTCTCCTTATATAGTCTTAGGCCTAGCTCAATACCAAGAGCCAAAACCATAGTAACACAATACCATCAACTTCAAAACTAGGGATCGACACGCCCGTCGAGACACAATGGTCCGAAATCATAGGCACAACTTCCAAGGACTAACCACCATGGACCAAAGATACTTTTCCACATACACGCGCTTTTTATGAAACCAACTTGCGTGTACACGCGACTTGGGCTTAACGAACATGCGTATATGAACTTCCTTGGCATGCTGTACTAAGATCTGTCTTCTGATTAAGTTGCCATCACCTGTACCAACCTCTGAGCACCTGTACCATCCTCTGAGTGAGTTGCCATCAAGGACAACACTTGAATCATAATGCCAACAATCTCCCCCTTTGGACTTGATGGCAACCACCACACCAAGTCACTCTCCCCCTTTGACATCAAGGGCAAAGGGCTGTGCTCCCCCTGAGGACATGCTGATACCTCTGCTTGGCTGTGCTGACTCGTGCTCCCCCTGACAGTAGGCCAGATCTGCAAAAGATGTTCTTCAACAAGAACCAAGACTTATACACCATAAGGGACCTTCCTATCACCAAAAGACTCAATACATACATCCATACTCCCTACCAAGAGGGGACATATCAGAAACAACCAATTATATTACAGCATTCATCCCAGGCATAGTGGGGAAACCAACATAGGCCGTTACATGACCTTGACACCATAAAAGAGATATGACAAGAGAGATACATGACATAGAGACAACAGATCTAGACCAAGACTTAGGAAAGGCACCAGCAGCATCTGATAAACATCTTGTTAGATCAGCAACCAGAATTTCTTTCTGAGCTCCTTCTCCTGAAACCAACAACCAAAACATCTGAATGCCAACAATGCTTTATGAGACTTTTAAGCTGCTCCCCCTGAACCTGTGCCTGTTGCACTCCCTGAAACTGTGCCTGAAGAATTCTGACATTCCCATTGCTGTTCAGAACTTCAGAGTTTTCCCTTGCTGTTCAGAACTTCATATACGCGATTTATCCTATATAAAACAGCGTATGTACGCGGATATTCTTTCTGCAACAAGCGTCCAATATACACGCGACTTACCCAGCATGAATCCGCGTATATACGCGCATATCCCTTCCGTAACCTGCGTATACCAACTTTTTGTAGAACAAACAAACTTCAACAACAGGATGAAGCATCAACTACTCCCAGCTTTTGTCTGAGATATTCAAAAGTTTCCCTGGGCAGTGGTTTTGTGAGAATATCAGCAACTTGCTCCTTAGAAGGAACATACTCCAACTTGACCTTCTGCTCAAGCACTTGTTCCCGAAGAAAATGGTACTTGATTGGTATGTGCTTGGTCTTTGAGTGCATGACTGGATTCTTTGAAATGCTGATTGCACTTGTATTATCACATAAGATAGAGACAGGTGGAGTGCAAGTGATTTGAAAGTCCTGCAAGGTCTGCATCATCCAAAGAAGTTGTGTGCAACAAGATGCTGCAGCCACATATTCTGCTTCAGCTGTAGATAAGGCAATCGAACTTTGTTTCTTGCTGAACCAAGATACTAATCTGGAACCCATGAAGAAAGCACCTCCACTTGTGCTTTTCCTATCATCCACACTTCCAGCCCAATCTGCATCTGTGTAAGCATGAAGAGTGAGATCTGTATTTCTAGGATACCATAAGCCATAGTTTTGGGTCCCTTGAAGATATTTGAAGATTCTTTTGACTGCCTGAAGATGAGTTTCCTTTGGGTTGGCTTGAAATCTTCCAACCATTCCTACTGCATGTGTAATATCTGGTCGAGTACCTGTCAAATAAAGCAAACTCCCAATCATGGATCTATAAGTGGGTTGGTGGACTGCTGCTGATTCATCATTTGCACTGAGGCTGCATCCTGTAACCATGGGTGTACATACTGGCTTTGACTCTTCCATGCCATACTTCTTCAAGATCTGCTTGAGGTATTTGGTTTGAGACAAGAAGATACCTCCTTCATTTTGTTGGATTTGCAATCCAAGAAAATATGTCAATTCTCCAAGAAGTGACATTTCGAATTCTTTCTGCATAACCAAGGCAAAGTTTTGACTCATAGTCTCTTCATTGCTGCCAAAAATAATATCATCTACATAAACAACAAGAATTAGCAATTTGTTATTTTCAACTTTTATATAGAGATTGCTATCTGCTGATCCTTTTGAAAAGCCTTGTTGGTGAAGATATTTGTCCAACCGATAGTACCAAGCCCTTGGAGCTTGTTTGAGCCCATAGAGTGCCTTTTTCAATCTGCATACAAGGTTTGGATCATTCCCAAGAATGAACCCATCTGGCTGCTCAATATATACTTCTTCTTCTAAGTCTCCATTCAGGAAGGCTGATTTCACGTCCATTTGAAATACCTTGAAGTTTTGAAAGCTTGAGAGAGCAAGGAACATTCGGATGGCCTCTAGTCTTGCCACAGGAGCAAAGGTCTCTTCAAAATCTATTCCTTCTTGCTGTGCATACCCTTTACAAACAAGTCTGGCCTTGTTTCTAATTACTTCTCCATTTTCATTTAACTTATTCTTGAAGACCCATTTTGTTCCTATTACATTCTTATCTTTTGGTCTAGGAACTAATTCCCAAGTGTTGTTCCTTTCGATTTGCTCAAGTTCTTCATCCATTGCTTTGACCCAACATTCATCTTTGCATGCTTCTTTCACATTTTGTGGTTCAATGGAGGAGAGTAGAGCCAAGTAGCTTGAAGCTTCTGCAAGTGTCCTTCTTGTTTGTACTCCTGCTTCTTTCTGCCCCACAATCTGAGTTTCTGGATGATTCTTTTGGACATATCTGGATGGAGTCTTCTCTTCTATTCTTGTCTGCTCCTCTGGTTCTTCTTGAGATTCTTCTTCTTCTTGAGGTTCTTCTTCTTCATCATTTCGCCTTTGAGAGTAACCTTCATCTTCTTCAATGTCTTCATGATGAACTTGCCTAGGAATATATCCCTTCTCATCAACCACTATATCAATACTGTCAACAATTCTGCCAAGTCTTTTATTGTAGCACTTGTATGCTTTGCTATGTGGAGAATAACCAAGAAGAATGCCCTCATCTGCTCTAGGTTCAAGTTTGCCAAGTTGCTCATCAGTATTCTTAATATAACATTTGCTCCCAAAGATTTTGAAATGCTTCACGGAAGGAGTTTTACCACTCCAAAGCTCATGAGGTGTTTGAGTGCTGTTTACTCGGACATTTGTTTTGTTAAGAATGATAACAGCAGCATGTGCAGCTTCACCCCAGAAGGTTGCAGGAGTACCTGATTCATCGAGCATAGCACGAGCCATTTGTTGGATAGTTCTGTTCATTCTTTCCACAACCCCATTTTGCTGAGGAGTTCTAGCTGTAGAGAATTCTCTTCTTATCCCATGTTCATCGCAGAAATCGAAAAATTCATTTGATGTGAACTCCCCACCTCTGTCAGATCTGAGGCACTTAATTTTGTGTCCTGATTCATTTTCAGCCAATGCTTTGAAGGATTTGAATTTTTCGAATGCTTCATCTTTGTGCTTCATAAGCCCTAACCAAACAAACCTTGAGAAATCATCAATGAATAATATCAGATATTCTTCTCCTCGAGGTGTCCTTTTCCTAAATGGACCACATACATCTGTATGGACTAGCTCAAGAGGCAAGCTAGCTGATCCTTCCTTCTCTGGAAAGTTAGTTCTGGTTTGCTTTCCAAACTGACAAGATTTGCATATGGTGTTGTCTGGAATTTTGATATCTGGAAGATCGCGAACTGCCTGATATTTGCATGCTTTTCTTATTTGTGAGAAGCTTAGATGTCCCAACCTTCGATGCCATAACCAGTGCTCTTCATCCTTGCTAAGATAGCATTGTTGTTGTCCTTCTTCAAATATGTACAGATTATTTGGAGTTCTTTTGCCTTTGAGAACTGTTTTACCTGTATCAAGATCACGAACAAGACATCCATTCGATCTGAAAATAACCTCGGTTTTTTGATCACACATCTGGCTGACACTTAGAAGATTATGCTTCAATCCATCAACATACAAAACATTTCCAGCCTTGACCTTTTCTTTCAAAGGAGCAATACCTTTTCCTTTTATAGTTGCAGGAGTATCATTTCCAAAAGAAACTTTCTTTCCCTTTTCTAAAGTAGAATAAGATTCAAGTTTTTCTTTATCACCTGTCATATGTTTCGAACATCCACTGTCAATGTACCATAGATTTTCCTGTCCTTCTGCATAAAACGCTATCCCACATCTTTCTGTCTGAGGTTCTTTTATTCTCCATTTTTTGGTGCTCGTGGCTTGTTCCTTTTTCTCCTGAAACCTGCTCCTGCATTCAGATTCTTTATGACCAAAATTATTGCAAATAGAACATTCAACTTCATTTTCAAGAACCGAAAAGTTGTTATAGGTCCTCTTTGTAATCCCTGTCATACTTCTTTGTTTTTGAGCTTCCCTAGTCATGATTGTTTTATATGCAACACATTGAGCTGCTTTGTGACCAAAGTTATGGCAAGAAAAGCATTGTCCATTGAAGAAGCTTCTGCGGTTATTGAATCTACCAGCCAACTGATTGTAATTTCTATTTTCATCTATTCTTGTGCCAAACTGAGAAGATTTTACCTGTGGTTGGTTGTAGCTTTTGTTCACCCTTAAGAAGGATTGTCCCTGATAGTTTCTGTTTGTAATTCGTCCCTGCTTTACCTGATTATCTTCATTGTTCTTCTGCTCATTTCTTCTTGCTGCATCAAGATAACTTTTTGAGGTGGATGCTTGAGAGGTTTCTCCATTATAGCCCAAACCTGTCTTGTTTAGAGGAGACCGCTGCACATTGATAATCTCATCCAAAGTTTCAGATCCTTTGACAAACTTAAGATTAATAGCTTTTGTTTTCTCAATTTCTTTTCTGAGACCAACAATTTCACCTTCTAGTTTTTCAAGATGTTTTTCCTTTTCATCAATTTGAAATTGCAAAGTATCAATGATCACACTCTTTTCTTCTATGCATCTCTTGAGTCTAGTAATTTCATTATAGAGATTATCCACATCTACAGCATCCTCATAATCATCATCTTCAAATGCCATTAATAGCTTATATTTATTACCTTGTTCATCTTCATCACTGTTTGATAAGCCATCACTATCTTCATGGGTGTAGTAGCTTTTCTTATTTGCACTTTGTTTCTTATTCCATCTAGCAGGTTCTTTTCCTTTATCCTTATTAGGACATTTTGCAGCATAATGACCTACTCTTCCACAAGCAAAGCATTTGAAAGGTAGCTTACCTCTGAACCTTCCAGCACCCCTTTGAAGATTTCTGACAAAATTTGATTCTTCTTCCTCTTCTTCTGGAACATGGCTTGCTTCATAGTAATCTTCTTTTCTTGATGCCTTAAAAGCAGCTTCCCTTCTGTCTGATGGACCTCCCTTTCTCATTTCATAAGCAGTTAGAATTCCATGTAGCTGAGACATAGTGAGAACTTTGAGATTTTCCTTTTCTTCTATTGCAGATACTTTAGATTCAAACTTGGGGGATAATGATCTTAGAATCTTTTGAACTACTATAGTCTCTTTTATTTCTTCACCCAAATTTTTCATACAATTAACAATCTCATCTACCCGAAGAAAATAATTAGCCACACTTTCATCATTATACATCTTGAGGGTCTCATATTGAATCCTGAGAGTTTGAAGTTTAGCTTGCTTTACCTGTTCATCTCCTTCATAGCTAGTGATCATTTTGTCCCATATCTCTTTTGCTGATTTGAAGTGCATGACCTTCATGAATTCTGTTTGAGATATACTTCCTAATAGAGTACTGACTGCTTTTGCATTTGTTTCATATGCCTTTTTCTCAGCTGGATCTGTAGGAGTAGCTGAAGGAAAAGCATAGCCTGTTTCTACAATGTCCCAAACTTCTGTACCAAGAGATTGAAGATATGCAGTAACTCTTACCTTCCAATAATTGAAATTTGTTCCATCAAAAACCGGTGGCCTGATTGATGCTTCTTTCTCGTAGTTGCTCATGATGAATGATCTTCCTTCAAGCGATCAAGCTTCTCTGAAGGACCTGCTCTGATACCAATTGTTGGAAATAATACTGAGAGGGGGGGTGAATCAGTATTATCAGATTAATCAAACTTTTTAAATGCTCAGAAACATATACGCTACTTCAGTTAAGTGAACCAGCGTGTACACGCTACTGTGACGAAGTAAAACAGCGTATAAGAAGAAAACTCACAATTTAGTTAGCTTATTCTTCAATTAAGTGCATCAGGACATTATTCACCACATTAACAGTAAACATGTGCAGTATAACAGAACAGATAAAAAGCCACACACATGAACACCAAGATATAAGGTGGAAACCCAATGTGGGTGAAAACCACCTGCTGCAAGTTGTCTCTATCTTTCTTTAATATGAAACTTCAGTTTACAATCTTTTGTACTGGTGCAGCCTTATACCAGTACGCAGGCTACAACCTGCAGAAGGCTACAACCTTCTCTCGTTCTCCAAACTTCCTTGGAAGGGAGCTCCAACCCCCTTTGCTCTTGTACTAGCCAAGATACTAGTACGTAGGTGCTGACCTACAATCTTCCTTCTTTCAGGTATCACTTTTCATACATTTTCAGACTTGGATATTCCTGAAGCACAACATTACAATCTGAAGACCACAATTCATTCAATTTCCACAACAGATCATTGAAGCATAAAACAACCAAACTTTGAATCACTGAACCACTGAACCCTGTCAATCACCAGTTACCAGAACACAGAGCAGACTACAGAACTCTGCAATAACAGTCAGACCCCACTGTAAACCCAAAATCAAGCTTCAAAAGATATACGCTACTTCAATGAGCAAAACCCGCGTATACACGCGCTTTTACCGAAGCCAACCTGCGTACAGATCTAAAAATAAACTTTCTCAATTTGCAGCTGTACCAGACATTAGTTAGACCCAGAACGTAACATTGCGACAATATGCAGATCTAGAAATACGCATAATCAACCATATCATGATAGTGCATTTCAAACCATTAGATCCCGATCTATCCTTAGATCTAGTCTTCCATCAACCGATGTGATCTCTCCTTGGCTTAGATCAAGCAACCCAGAACCTGCATATCAGATCTCTTTCTCTCTTAGATATTCAAGCCTTGTCGAAAGATTATTTTGCCTAATGATCTTCTTCTCCTTATATAGTCTTAGGCCTAGCTCAATACCAAGAGCCAAAACCATAGTAACACAATACCATCAACTTCAAAACTAGGGATCGACACGCCCGTCGAGACATAATGGTCCGAAATCATAGGCACAACTTCCAAGGACTAACCACCATGGACCAAAGATACTTTTCCACATACACGCGCTTTTTATGAAACCAACTTGCGTGTACACACGACTTGGGCTTAACGAACATGCGTATATGAACTTCCTTGGCATGCTGTACTAAGATCTGTCTTCTGATTAAGTTGCCATCACCTGTACCAACCTTTGAGCACCTGTACCATCCTCTGAGTGAGTTGCCATCAAGGACAACACTTGAATCATAATGCCAACAATCTCCCCCTTTGGACTTGATGGCAACCACCACACCAAGTCACTCTCCCCCTTTGACATCAAGGGCAAAGGGCTGTGCTCCCCCTGAGGACATGCTGATACCTCTGCTTGGCTGTGCTGACTCGTGCTCCCCCTGACAGTAGGCCAGATCTGCAAAAGATGTTCTTCAACAAGAACCAAGACTTATACACCATAAGGGACCTTCCTATCACCAAAAGACTCAATACATACATCCATACTCCCTACCAAGAGGGGACATATCAGAAACAACCAATTATATTACAGCATTCATCCCAGGCATAGTGGGGAAACCAACATAGGCCGTTACATGACCTTGACACCATAAAAGAGATATGACAAGAGAGATACATGACATAGAGACAACAGATCTAGACCAAGACTTAGGAAAGGCACCAGCAGCATCTGATAAACATCTTGTTAGATCAGCAACCAGAATTTCTTCTGAGCTCCTTCTCCTGAAACCAACAACCAAAACATCTGAATGCCAACAATGCTTTATGAGACTTTTAAGCTGCTCCCCCTGAACCTGTGCCTGTTGCACTCCCTGAAACTGTGCCTGAAGAATTCTGACATTCCCATTGCTGTTCAGAACTTCAGAGTTTTCCCTTGCTGTTCAGAACTTCATATACGCGATTTATCCTGTATAAAACAGCGTATGTATGCGGATATTCTTTCTGCAACAAGCGTCCAGTATACACGCGACTTACCCAGCATGAATCCGCGTATATACGCGCATATCCCTTCCGTAACCTGCGTATACCAACTTTTTGTAGAACAAACAAACTTTAACAACAGGATGAAGCATCAACTACTCCCAGCTTTTGTCTGAGATATTCAAAAGTTTCCCTGGGCAGTGGCTTTGTGAGAATATCGGCAACTTGCTCCTTAGAAGGAACATACTCCAACTTGACCTTCTGCTCAAACACTTGTTCCCGAAGAAAATGGTACTTGATTGGTATGTGCTTGGTCTTTGAGTGCATGACTGGATTCTTTGAAATGCTGATTGCACTTGTATTATCACATAAGATAGAGACAGGTGGAGTGCAAGTGATTTGAAAGTCCTGCAAGGTCTGCATCATCCAAAGAAGTTGTGTGCAACAAGATGCTGCAGCCACATATTCTGCTTCAGCTGTAGATAAGGCAATCGAACTTTGTTTCTTGCTGAACCAAGATACTAATCTGGAACCCATGAAGAAAGCACCTCCACTTGTGCTTTTCCTATCATCCACACTTCCAGCCCAATCTGCATCTGTGTAAGCATGAAGAGTGAGATCTGTATTTCTAGGATACCATAAGCCATAGTTTTGGGTCCCTTGAAGATATTTGAAGATTCTTTTGACTGCCTGAAGATGAGTTTCCTTTGGGTTGGCTTGAAATCTTCCAACCATTCCTACTGCATGTGTAATATCTGGTCGAGTACCTGTCAAATAAAGCAAACTCCCAATCATGGATCTATAAGTGGGTTGGTGGACTGCTGCTGATTCATCATTTGCACTGAGGCTGCATCCTGTAACCATGGGTGTACATATTGGCTTTGACTCTTCCATGCCATACTTCTTCAAGATCTGCTTGAGGTATTTGGTTTGAGACAAGAAGATACCTCCTTCATTTTGTTGGATTTGCAATCCAAGAAAATATGTCAATTCTCCAAGAAGTGACATTTCGAATTCTTTCTGCATAACCAAGGCAAAGTTTTGACTCATAGTCTCTTCATTGCTGCCAAAAATAATATCATCTACATAAACAACAAGAATTAGCAATTTGTTATTTTCAACTTTTATATAGAGATTGCTATCTGCTGATCCTTTTGAAAAGCCTTGTTGGTGAAGATATTTGTCCAACCGATAGTACCAAGCCCTTGGAGCTTGTTTGAGCCCATAGAGTGCCTTTTTCAATCTGCATACAAGGTTTGGATCATTCCCAAGAATGAACCCATCTGGCTGCTCAATATATACTTCTTCTTCTAAGTCTCCATTCAGGAAGGCTGAGCAAAACCCGCGTATGCACGCGCTTTTACCGAAGCCAACCTGCGTACAGATCTAAAAATAAACTTTCTCAATTTGCAGCTGTACCAGACATTAGTTAGACCCAGAACGTAACATTGCGACAATATGCAGATCTAGAAATACGCATAATCAACCATATCATGATAGTGCATTTCAAACCATTAGATCCCGATCTATCCTTAGATCTAGTCTTCCATCAACCGATGTGATCTCTCCTTGGCTTAGATCAAGCAACCCAGAACCTGCATATCAGATCTCTTTCTCTCTTAGATATTCAAGCCTTGTCGAAAGATTATTTTGCCTAATGATCTTCTTCTCCTTATATAGTCTTAGGCCTAGCTCAATACCAAGAGCCAAAACCATAGTAACACAATACCATCAACTTCAAAACTAGGGATCGACACGCCCGTCGAGACACAATGGTCCGAAATCATAGGCACAACTTCCAAGGACTAACCACCATGGACCAAAGATACTTTTCCACATACACGCGCTTTTTATGAAACCAACTTGCGTGTACACGCGACTTGGGCTTAACGAACATGCGTATATGAACTTCCTTGGCATGCTGTACTAAGATCTGTCTTCTGATTAAGTTGCCATCACCTGTACAAACCTCTGAGCACCTGTACCATCCTCTGAGTGAGTTGCCATCAAGGACAACACTTGAATCATAATGCCAACATGACTGAAAATCGAGGCAAACTAACTTAACAACAAGACTGAAAATTGATTCACAAATGACTCATGACTCAACTAAAAACTGACGCGATACTTAAACACAACCGACAAACTGAAAATGATGCTCAAAGGGGAGCTTATTCATCACAACCTACTCTAACAGTTTCATTCATCACCTGATCAAGTGAAATGAAACAACTAGTGCAACCAAGTAAGTATTCCATCTGCTGTTCGAATTTTCCACAAGTGCTCACTTATGAACAACAAGAGAGAACTACTGAACGACAACTCCCATGATAACTTAGAAACAGATTCGTTGAATGATAGGAATTCTCTATCCGCCTCCAAAAACACTGCATAAGGATCTTGAAATTCAAGCACATTGGAACTTATCTCATCCAATGGATTACTTCTCTTTTCCTCATACCATGAATTCAAACTTTGATCTGAGCCTTGTGACGAGACCATTGCTGAAAATGACAAAGAAACTGGCTGCCGGATCAAGTTTGTATCAATACACGTTTCAAGCTCACATATAGTCAATGGAGAGAGACTTTGACTGCAAACCTCATCCAAAACATCAGCTATTGGATCATGAAAAACTTGAAAAGACTGCTGCAACCCATTTTCTATTGGTTCCAATGTGATTACATGATTGCCTACATGCTGCTCATTCTTTATTGAAGATGTACTATGCAAATTTCCCTTCAAAAGCTGAAATGATTCAAAACAGAAAGGTATGGAACCTTCTTGTATCATTTGATCATATGTGTCAGCTTCCATGCCTTCATCTGCAACTTGACAATCAATGGCATTCGGGGGCTGCAAAGATGAATATGAGAAGTCTTGAACAAGGTTTTTATTCCCTTCAAGATGGTCCAGATCAAGACTTGTTGACAGCTGATTTCTGATTGCATGTAAGTTGTCTCTAATGAACTGACATGAATAAAAACAAAAAGGCAAAGATACTTCACTTACTTCAAAATTTGTTGCACTTTCCTCGTCACTGTCATAGCTGATATGTGATGGCTGAACATTGTATTCAAGCTGCTGAAAATGAACTTCTTCCTCCCACAAACTAGCTGCTTGTTTGATTGCAAGATTAGCTTCTGTTTGGAGAACATAATCATCATCATATTGATCAAACTGAGGCAAATCATCGGTATAAAACATATCATCAAGCATGCAGGTCATATCAACAGTTCTTTCTTTGCCAAGGTGATCTACAAAACAATCATTATCGGATCTATGACAACTAGGATAAGAAACGAAATGTTTTGGAGTGGCCATTTGTTCTTCTTCAATCAACAAGCCATGGGCTTGAACATCATAATGATTCCTTGGGGTGATCCTTTGCATCATCTCGTCTACTGCACTTACCAAAATGTCAAGCTTCACCTCTAGAGATGTTGATTCGACCGGATCTATGTTTTTCATCTCTTCTTCTTTCAACCTTGCCCGTTGGATCAGCAGATGCGCCTCTACATTACTGCACTGTTTTGCATCTCGTGAAGTGTTGCAATATTCCTTTCTCTCATCTGAAACTCCATCTCCAGATCAAAGGCACCCAGATAGTGCAAGAGAGAAGATCTAGGAGTAGGCCTTATCTCAACTAGCATTGAATAATAAACTTGATTAAATCTGGCCGAAAACTATTGTACTGTCTCCCCTGGTAGTCTTTTCAGTTGGTTATACTCTTCTGCAACCAAGAAAAGGTTCTGCCCGATCATCCACCTATCGAGAAAAACTTTGACGAACTTCCGGAAATCTGAGATTCTTGCATCAGGCAGGGCTTTGAACCAACTCTTCACTTTAGCTTGCAAAGAAAGAGCAAAAAGCCTTATACTAACATCTTCGCTACCAACTTCAAAAGATCTAGAAAAGACTCAAAATTCTGCATATGTTGCTCAGCGTTGACATTCTTACTTTCACCATCAAACCTCGGCAATTATAGATCATAGTTTTTGGGGAAAGCATGGAGAACAAAAGGTAAAACAAGAGGTTTATACCGATCTGGAATTTTACAAGGTGTAAGGGTATGTACAGCAGGTATAGAATCAGTCTTGGTCTCTTGAGGCTCATCAATTTGAAGATGGGCATCACAATATTTAGAAGAAAGGTCTTGATCAAGCTCAAAGGCATGCAAATCTTTGGTATTCACAATCTTCAAAGGGAAAGAATCAACTGCAGGTCGAGGATCTCTTCTCAAATACAATATACTTTGCAAAGCCTTCTTGACATTTTTGGGAAAAGAGAAGAAATAATTTATGACAAAGAACAAAATGTCTTGGATGAAATTCCAACTTGAATACCTGATCTGTCCATGTTGTCCTTTCATGGTTTTGCTGGTCAGTATCATCCTCCAGTGGAGTCTTTGGATCTGATCTCGAAACTGATTTAGAGTCGCCAGGTGAATGATTTCAACCTTTCCAGTGCCTGATCGTTGTCCACCATCAACCATCAGATCTGAACTTGATACATGTACTAGGGTAATTAACAAGTTAGATGTCACGTTTACAAGCTAGATCAGAGATTGACTGAAGCAGCGTTTATCTACTTCCGCTAATGCAAAGCAAAAGGGTTTCGAAGGCTACCTGGCATAACTTCAGGCTCCGTCTATAGCTATAAAACAAATGACATTAACAAGCAAACCATTTTCTTCCCCAGTATGGTCGCCACTATGATAGCGCTCAAATCTGCCTCAGGCTGAGGAAGGCAAAACTCAAGGCCACATCAAACCAAGCTCAGCCTCGTAGTTAGCCCTACGATGACAGGAGAGGGCTCTCTTCGGGTCTATCTCGGCAAAAGGTCTTAAAAGGGGCTGAGATGACTCAAATTTAATATTGATTTTAGGTTAGTAAAGAGATAGGAAAGTTTGGTTTAGATTTTTAAGTTTTTTGTTAGAGAAATGAGAAAACCAATTTTGGGTGCGGGGATTGAGGTCAGATCTTTGCAGAATTCGAGTTGGGGCGAGGTAGGCAATAGTCTTGATGCCTTTGATCAGGTGTATGGATAGATCAGAATGACAAGGAGCCAAAGAGGGAAAAGGAGAACATGGATCCTCTCCAAACTGACGAAAACATGTAAAACTAAACAAATTTAAAGGAAGAGCACTGTGAACAATGAATTCAACCTCATTTACTCATTCATTTAGTTTCAGAATCATAAGAAGGAATGGAATACATGTAAACATGAATAAAGTTACAATAATCTGAGAAAAAAAACCATCAAGAACTGAAAGCCACAAGAATCCCAACAGGTGCTACAAAATCTTTGATCTTTCCTTAGCCAAAATATGAAAAATATGTACAATGATGTGCCAAAATCTTCCCAAGAGTCCAACCCCTGCTACTGATTGAAAATTTACATAATATAGACCATGCCAACCCATTCACTAACCTGTAGGGGTCAAGCTCCTCCTTCTAGGAGCAGTTTCAACCAATTCTAAACAAGGAACTGAAATCTAGGTAGTCAAACAACTAACCCCTATATGCTAGGAAACTGATTCATTCATTAAATTTTTGCTATTTTGTGAATGAATCATCTAGAATAGGTAAATAAGTACCAAATTTACATCATGTACATTAAATTAAATCAAGAAAAATCAAAAATTACATCAAGACTTGAAACAAGTCATAACTGGTCGAATTCCTGAGCTGGCAAGTGAAAAATTGACCAAAAACCTCTATGCATAGCGCCCTGATCTCTATGCGCAGCGCACTGTTTAGACTGATTCTGAGTCACTTCCAAGAATCCAAATTGAGCTCACAATAGCTCGTTGGTAAGCCCTGGATGTCTACTTTCCAACCCAAGTATAATTTCCCAATTTGGAGTTCACTTGCCCCCTCAAAACTGCATTCTCCCATAGGTACTTCCTGCTGTTGCAAAAGGTGGCAGCAAGGTGGTTTTCATGGTGTTTTTGGGCCTTTTGACCGTCCACAACTTGATGAAATGCTTCGGCAACTTGATGCGTAACTTACCATGAAAAACCCAAAATAACAAAGTTTTCCTCCAGCAAGTGTCCCAATCAAAAGCGAGCAAGCATGCGCACTGCGCGTATAGCTGAAAAACCTGTTTTTGGGACCAAAAATTTCAAAATGACAAAAATTTCTCCGAATTCGCTCAAATTTGGAGTGAAGACCCTCCATCATGTGTTATGCTCAACCAGTGAAGCCTTGGCCAAAACTCGAAGTGGATCCAGCCTCTTTCGCCGTTTTAGTGCTTGGCTCAACCTCCTTTTCAAAATCTTCATTTTTGCTTTGTTGACATGCATGCGAGCCCAATAATGATGTTTCATGTGACGGAGCATGTATTTGTCTCTATTAGCCTTTTCCAGCAACTTCTCTAAGTGGATGTTGACCCTCTCAAGCCAAATCTCTCGGTTAGCCTCTACCTCCTGCTCATAAACTGAATCTGTGTCTGACATGGCTTTGAAAACAAGATGTCTGCAATATGTATGTTGATATAGGTGTAGTGAAATCAAAAGTTCAATGTATGCTCAAAACCTAAACATGTTACATGTATACCAAAGCATCATAGGAAACAAGCCACAGTGGTAATAGCTCTTTTTAAGTAGATTGGCATAAAACAGTGACTGTTTTGATCACAAGGGTATTTGACAAATGAGTAAAACGCGTTATGTGCAGCCTTTGTGATGCTGGCTAAAATTTTTCAAAGGGGAAAATGAGTATGGGATTGTATTTTATCAATGGAGGATGGGAAAACAATGTGATAATGACCATAATAAAACAGAGGAAATAACAGTGGTAATACAATGGCAATGGCAACAGTGGTAAAATGATAAACTGAAAGCATGAGGGCAGTGACACTTTGACAATAGATGCATAGCTACATATATCAACCATACAAGCTGGGAAAACCCTCACAAAGCCATCAACATGTTTTTAAAACCCTAAGGAATGAGTCTGCTTATGAGCATAGGGTGTCACCTCTCCATACCCAACACATTAATTTCCCCACTTTAAACACACTATAAGCATTTTCAAAATCGACTGAGCAGCCATGAAAAACCTACTTGCAAGTTTTGGAGTCGATTTGGCAAGATCTGGTCACATGAACAAAGTTTTCTTGGTGCTGTAACCCAATGCGCAGTGCACAAACCCAATGCGCAGTGCACCTCTATATGTGTAGCGCCCTTGTTAATTTACACTAGCCAGTGAGGCCCAATGCGCAACGCACCTCTATATGCGCAGCGCACACCTTGTATGAGCAGCGCACTTTTGCAGGAGGCTTTTGGAGGCCTTCCCGATGTCCAAATTAGGCGTGTGATAGCTCGTTGGAAAGGGCTTTGAGTCTAATTTCCAACCCAAGTAGAATTGTTCAATTTGGAGTTCATTTACCTTGTCAGAAATCAAATCTCCCGTCACTACCTCCAGCAGGTGCATCAATGCTCCTAAGGCAACGGTATTCTTGACATTTCTCAAAAACCATTATACCTGTGTAAAAAGTGAAGGAGGTTTGTCTTCCTTGGCATGTTGTGAACAAAAAACTCTCTTAGTTTTCCAAAATTTATAGTTTATTGCTCTGAAACATCATTTGAGTGAAACCTATCCCGATGTGTGAAACAAGGGATTTTGTCGAAATGAAGCGAAATGAAGGGGATAAGGGGCTTCTAAATTCTTGGGGAAATTTTTGGAAGTAGGGAGGGATGTTAGGAAGCAGGGGAAAGTGGAATCTTAGAGATCGAGTGAGGGGAAGGGGTCCAAAAGGGCAAAACACAGGCCTAGCCTAGAAAATTGCCAAGTTGTGGCAAGAAACTAGGGTTTGTGCGAAAATGAAGAATTTGGGGGATCTCAGTGATGGGAAGTGTTTAATAAGGTACATTAAGGATAGGGGAAGGTGTATGAACATCAGGATGCAAGTTTTTCTGATGATTTGGCCATTCAAGAGAAATTGCCTTCAAAACCCTAGGAGAGGGAAATGAACTTACCTAGACGCAACTGAAGCATGAACAAGGTGTAAAATGACCCATTGGAACCTGACATGATGATGAAAACCCTATGAATGATGATACACTCAGCTGAATGATGACATGGACTGCCATTTGGACAACTTTGAAAAGAGTGAAAACAAACCCTAGACCTAAAGCCTAGTGACCAAATTTTGCTTGAAGACTCTTTGAAATGACAAAATTTGACCTTGACACCTTAAAATCACTTTGTAAGAGCATATTTGATCACTAGAGGAAGGTTACAAAGGCTGACACTAACAATAGGTTTTATCTCTTCAGTTTGCTGGATAATATAAAAGGAAGGACTGGCTGTTTCTCCATGGATGTAGCCCAAACTGGGTGAACCACGTATATCTGTGTCTCTCTTGTTTTATGTGTTTTATGTGTTTATATTTCTGCAATATTTTATGTGTTTCATTTCTCTATAATATATAATTTTATAATAGTTTTAACCAATATGATTAAACTGATAGCTGGTATGCATAAAGGAAACTAGCACTCTATGCTCTTTTCACCACTGTGGGCTTACCACACTACTGTAAAAACATCAACTAGTTTTACCCCTTTCCAACCTTTTTATGGTTTGGAAGTCGTATTACCTATTGAATGTGAAATTCCATCTCTTAAATTAGCTATCGAATTGTTACTTGCTACCTCTGAAAACGAAGAACTCTTTGTACATTTGACTCATTTAGATGAAAATCATCGTAATGTCGTATTGGCTAGCGAAGCTCACCAGAAACGTGTCAAATCCCAATATGATCAAAATGTTAATCCTCGTACATATTCATAAGGTGACCTAGTCTTAGTATATGATCAAACTCATGACAAGTTAGGTGCATGGAAATTTGAGTCCATGTGGCATGGACCTTACATCATAAAACACATATTAGCTAAAGGTGCATATGAGCTAGTTGATTATGATTGTGTTCCTTTGGGAAAGCCCACAAATGGTCTTTACCAAAATAAATATTTTTCATAAAATTATGGGTAAGATTTGTACATTATTTACTATTTTTTAGGTGTTTGTGGTAAATTGATGTTTTTCACATTTTCTACTACTTCTCCTGCTTATCTCATTTTTACACTTGATTTGCAAATGTTGACGTTTTCTCCAACTTACATTGGATTTGCTGATGGTGCTAGTTGTAGTACTCCGAATTTATCTTTCACAGCCTGGGTTACCTATTCACCCAGTGATGATCTAGTCTCTATTCACAGAATATGTCTCAGTCAAATAACGAACAATATAGCGGAATATAGCACAATCATTGAGCTATTAGTTGATGCCATTACATTTAAACAGTGTCTATTCAGTAAGGATTTCAACCATGTTAAGGGTATTTTTATGAGTCCATCTCTTGGAAATCATATTTCATTTTATCAAATATCAACACATTCCAATATATTTAAACACATTGATAGATGCATTGGCGAATCATGTGTTAAATAGACATTTGCAACATTTGTAAATTAAAAACAAAATTGATTCATACATTGATAGAGATAAAAATAGGTAAAAAGTAGTAGATTTTTCATTAAAATAGAGTTTAGGTATGTCTACAAAATATGTCATCCGAGGAGCTAAGGCCCTGTGGCCTTATATTTTCTGAATATGCTCACACCAAAAAGTCAAAAATGGTCCTAGAAACTAGAACAACTAGGCATGATGATGCTCATGATAAATTATGGTAGCACAATCAACTCAACACAGAAAATGTCTGAGAGGTTGTGGAACTCCAACTACATGTCTTTGATAGGCGCGCGGAATGTCATCAGTCCCAGTCTCTGGGATGTTGGCAGTTAACCTCTCAAGGCTGTGCTCCAACTCTGTCAGGATTTCATCTGCCTCTGGGTTCACTTCTGCAGCTACTATAGGCTTCTCGCCTTATCTATCATACTGTCTCATCTCGGTTGGTCAAGTTGGACCCACATCTTCACATGCATTTCGGATAATTATCCTTTGAAGACCGAAAAATAAATAAAAATTGAAAATTTTGAAAATTTGACAAAATGAGAAAATTCTTACCTAGATCACCCCATTGAGCTCTGACTAGAAGTGGGATATCAGGATCACCTCTATAATCCATCCTAGCATATGGAAAGTCCTTGATCAGAAAAATTTTCTAGCCTAGCCAATGAAGAAACTCTGTTGTATATCTCACTACAGGCCCATCACCTCCATGTTGTGCCATCAATGCAACCCACCTCATCATGTGTGGATCCCTCGAACACCCCTCATCTTCCATAATCTTTTGTGGCCAAAGAATAGGAAACCCCTCTGGGGCAAAAGCAACAAGAATGACACCATCACCGAAATTTTTCATTTTACCATTCCTGCACCTAGTCAACTGGCCCTTCATGTTTACCACTACTGCCTCACAGTAGTTGTATACCGTGGATTCCCAACATTCCATGGCCATCTACATTTGTTCCCATCTGGCTAGATGAAGGGAAACACTGCCACACAATTTGTAAATAGTGAAAGAAATGGTCCTCAAGGATAAAATTTCGATGGACTGAATGTCAATCCGTCCATATTTGGGTGGTGCACCCCTGAAAAAGTGTCGTAGGTATCCATTAGTAGTATCTCCCCCTGCTCTTGATCTAAATAGAGAAAGATCGGCTCCCTGATGAGACAACCTAGCTAGAAAATAGATGTCATTGGCATCAATGGTGAGGAGATGATCAACGATCACAAAGCACTATTCTTGGACACTCCAAGTCCTCACCAACCATGTCATTAAATCTACCTAGGCTTTTGCTTCAGGAGGACACAAGTCCTGAGAGCCTGCAAAGTGGCCGGATCTGGCAAAGCTTCCAAATCATTGGATTCATGCTTTATTTCCCTCCACTCCATTTTCAAGCAATCAAATGACCTAAAATGGCCATTTAAAAGCAGTTATAAGCATTTTTGAAACTCATTTATTGTTTTTAGGGGTTTAAAACTTGTTTTAAAAATAGCCCGCGACACTTGCACAACCACCCTTTTATGGACAGGATGCAGCTATGCAGATTTTTCCCACAGAATTTCGTGCAGGCTGAGATTTTCTGTATGGAAACTTTTATTGGCCTGTGCGGGCCTGATTGAATGAAACCTGAGTAGGGCTGAGGGAGAATTTTTTAGCAAATATTTGTCCCAAAAAAACAAATGGAATCTTAAAATGAAAAAAATAAACAAATAGAAAGCTAGGTTGTAGGGAGATTTTCTACCTGAAGGAAACAGTGTGTGATTCCATCCATTGGTTTTCTTGGAATTAGTCTTGGAAGTTCGATGGTAAAAAACTCCTCTCTCTGCTCTGAGCTGGTGAAAAGGCAAATGGTAAAAATAAATTACTTTTTCCCACTTTTATAAGTTTTTTGAGCTTAAAAAATATTATTTTTTATGTTTTGAATATATTTGAGAGGGAAAAGACCCTTTTTGAGTAGTTATGATAGGTTATTGAGTTTAAATGTGCAGGATCGCCTTTTATGCTCTTTAAAAATTACGAAAAGAAAAAATAAGGGAGTCTTATTTTAAGCCCTCTTCAAACTCTGTCAACAACAATATTGTCGATTTCTTGTTCAAACTCATAAAAGTAAATGAACAACCGTCCACTCATTATACATTTACCCCTTTTATAGACTAAACAAGGAATATTTACAAAATAGGTATATGTTTATCGAACATGGTCAATAGAGTTATCTCTTGTATTTTTTTATTCTTTTTCAGACCTGAGAGAGTAAACTTATGAAAAAGAACCCAATAGAGTCTACTTATGCTTTTCGCCCAACTCTCTAAAACTGAAAAATGTCGAGATTTACTTTTTTCAGGCTCGTTAAAATTTTACGGTTAAAGAGCTAAATGAGTCTTCTTTTTACATCTTTTTCAAACTCTTAAAATAAAACAACATCAAATTACTCCTTTACTGGGCTCAAAAACTAAATAGTACAAGACTCATTAAGCATGACGAGACTGAACCACTCCTTCTTAGGGTTCATTAAAATTACTTTGATGGACTCATCCAAAGGATGAGCTTATAGTCCAAGCATATGTTATCATCCTCAAGCTTGTGAAAAATAAAAAGGTACTTTCCAGTAATGGTGGGGGGAAATTGGGGAAGGTGTCCATTTTACATCATCATTTAAAAGATAGCATGTTTCTCTTGAACCTGACACTCCGTCACATTCATGTCCGGGTTGGGAAATAAATTTTCCTTATAGTTAATCAAACCTCATTGAAATTCTTCATGGTTTTGGGTATTATCGTTAAGTCAAATTCTTCCAAATCATTATAGTGTCATTATGTATTCAAAAGAAGTCCAACCTTGGTTCAAATCCCTTTGCAAAAATCTTTTCCTTCATTTGCGTTGACCATCCTTGAGGCAGTCCTTGCAAACTATTTTCAAAACTTGATATCATGTTTCATGTCATAGGCTTTCCTACGACGGATCACTTTCTATCGACTTCAGCTCATTATCTAGAAAGTTGATTTAGAAACCTTCAGTACCTTGGAGCCTCCATACCTTAATGGAAGGTTTCTTGCTTTCGATGATAGTTTCTCATCATTGGCCTTCCATCAAATGATTTTATGAGTGTTCGACTTCAGATCACATATTCACACTTCATAGATTGTACTAAGAGTACCTTAAGAAACATTGTCATTATTGGTGGTTTCTCTCACACTTGTTAACAATTCACATCATTGACTAGTAATCAAGTGGTTTTTGCCATGTTTGACTTCGATACATTGACTCACGTGTTAGAATCATACTGTGGATTGAGAGATGGAGATCAAGACCCTAGATCTAGTTTCATCAATCCAGGTTGTGAGGAGATTTTATATTCATGATTATGTAGATAGATGGTCATGTCCATGCTGTGTCTACCATCTATATGATCTTAATTTTTCCATGCTTGTTCATTGAGTTCGCTTTACTCTAACTATGGGAATTCCTACCTCAAAGATGATTTTTGATATATATTTTTCATTGTGTTCCCTTGAATGTTCCTTGTAGGTTTTCGACCATTTCCTCTAATCCGATCCTTGGAATGTAAAGCGCTTCAATATTTTAAACTTATTTTTTAGATTTCGCACTTTAGGGGGGAAATCTGTTACACATCAATTTGTCACCATGACACTTGATTAGTTTATGGATATTTTTGCCATTCGTGAACATGTTGAAACCACCTCCCTTAGAATTCAACCACCTCAATATATGTTGAAGTACATGAGAAATGTGGGTCAAATAGTTGTCACACCTTGTTAAGTTCCACTTGCGCCGGTTTCTCTATAGTTTCCAGCGCATGTGCGGAAATTAACTCTGAGAATAGCGTAGAGTTGCATTCTGTCTATAAATATAAACCCATGTAGGTGAATTATAGAAAGTAAAAATAAAAAGTAAATTCTAGAAACATAGTTGGTCGAATATTTCCCAACTGAATGCTTCCAGGTGATGACTATTCAAACTATAACCCTCTTAAGATGCATTTCCATCCCTTTTCTCATGGTAACCTCATCCCTCATTGAAGGAGATTCATATTCTTCATAGGGATCTAAAACTTCCTCCCGTTTGGTTTATAAAAGGACTAGAGGGTTAAGGGATGGGGGGAGATTAAAATTCAGAGAATACAAAGTTATGTCGTTGGTTTGAGATTGGATAGCTTGTCATCTGAGGAGGATATTGAAGGCACTTGGGAGGGACCTCATGACATCAAGGCGAAGGTTGTAAGGCTCCTATTATCTTCTGATTAATACAAATGAGCACTTTCTCCCATTGATTTTGTCTTTTTTGAATGATGAATGGTTTGCAATTGTTTACTATATTTATTAAGGCAAATTCAATCCCTAATTTCCTTGATCATTAGGCTAAGTTGTTTGGATTATTATATCACATCTGATTTTGATCCTTTTATGGTTTATGTTTGCAGATCCTATAAAGCATTGAAGAACTACATCAAGTCACAACAAGGGATCTTCATCAAGCATTTTGTGAAACCGGTAAGAGGTTTATCCATTAGCTATACTTCTTATAATTCGAACAAGTTTAATTTAAGGAAAGAGTTAGTTCATTTATCATGATTATTTCTAGTTTCCATCTAGGATCTAGGGAGATCTTTCTTTTCCACAAGAGGGGTTGCCCAGTGTAACATGAAGGAAATTAGTGTAAGTGTTAAGTGAACAACAATTATTAATCGCTGAGAAATAAAGAAATATGAGCATAAAATATGAATCCCAATCTCATAGTCTTTTTATCAGACATGGGTAAATATAAAACAAAGAAAAAACATAGAGGGAAATAAATCACAAGGATTTATGCAAATTCTAATAAAGATTATTTTCATTAATGATCTGCTCAAAATACACAAGAATGCTAAATATTAAATAAACACCAACTCTTTTTCCTTCTATAGTCTTTTCTTATATAAACATTACAATAATTAAAACATTTTTGTAGCTCCAAAAATAATTACAGTAATCCAGAAATAGAATAAATATCTTAGGTACAAGAATCTAAAAATATATTTTAAAACATATCACAAAATCATAATAACTTGCTGAAATTATGTTGAAAATGGGGCTGAGAAAATGTATCATGCTTGTGTTCCCCTAACTGTGGATTATCCTTGTCATCGTCCAAAAATAGGTTTATGTTTCGTTCTTGCCTTTTCGATCATCCCTACTACAATAAATTGATAATTTTGTTACCAATATTTTAATTGCTTGAACTAGTATTTTTGTTGTTAGGCCAACTTTCAGTGCCCTTTCTAAACTGTTTCTTTTCAGAATGTGTTGACAATGGAAATGTTAGCGCTTTCTGTGAAAAATTCATTGACAAGGGAAATGTCAGCTCACCTCTATGTTGGTTTATATCTAAATGCTGACAGGTGTGTGATCAATGATATATGACCAAAACTCACTTTAGCAATGACTTAATAAAAAACCCAAAAAATGGTTATCACCTTCCTAGCTGAGGATACTTGCCACCTCCAAAAGGACATCCACCTTGTCCATTCTATGCCTCTTACTCTATCTGGTTTCCATAGGGATTTTCTTTTTAGTCTCCTTGGCCTTTCACCTTTTAGAACCTGCAGTTTTCCCTTTATTTATTATCAAGTCCTTTAATGGGGCTTTGTCCACACCTATCACTTCCTTAGCAATCTATCACTTCCTTGGCAAATTCAGGATGTCGTTTTAGCTTTATTTTCAGCCTTAATTTGTTTAAAGGTCTGGTGTGAGGTCTCTTACCTCCTTTGAACATTTGAAACAAATAAGGTTCTTCTTCATCCTAGGTTTCAACTTCAATTTCTTTTCCCTTGGTCTGCTCTGGTGGATGAGTTCCATAGGGGAAACCTTGGTGGGTGGTCTTTCATTACGACGGGAATTCACAGAATGAGGTAGGTTTTCAGTGCAATGATTTTCAGAAGTAGGATGGGTCCTCTTCAGTCTGTCACTTCTTCTGGCATAAACTTTAGGGATTATAGGACCAGAGGATGAGGCAATGTCTCTCTCCTTTCAACTTTGGGTTTTAGTGGAGGTTTCTGCCTGAATTTTCTTTCCCTTCTTAGTACCCCTTTTTCCTCCCTCGTTTGGCCTTAGCAGGTTGGGGTTGAAAGCCTCCTCAGGATAGGAAATGGGTCCAAGTTATCCCAGATTTGACCAACTTATTCTCAATTAACAACTTAATTAAGTCCTTTTGATAAAAAAAATGAGGAGAAGAATCTTCGCAAGCCCAACAATGAGAAACCATGTGCTTAAGACTCTCCAATAGATAAAAATAAGCGTTCATTCTTACTTGCCCTACTGGATGAGCTAGGAAATGAAAATGCTAAATATTTAATCTGTTGAAACTCCCTTCACATGTGAAGTATGATTGGGTAATGCATAGCTTCCCATGGAATTTATCCTCCAACCAAGATCTCTGCACCCCTGGTGTCCAATTTCTCTCCTTGAATTTTACCTTAAGGAAAAATGGGACATCAATCCTAGCTATAACGTGGCTTCTCAAGACCTTTTCCCCCTCTGTAGGTAGGGTTGTAACTTTTGCAATCAATTCCTCTGTGACCAGGAATGAAAGTCCTCCTACCTCGACACGTTGTCCATCAAACCCTTGGGTGACGGCTCGAACGATGATGTCATGGTAATCAGTGCATCAATGGAAAAATTCCTACCACCGAGCCCGTTGGAATTGTTGTTGAATATCTAGATAAACCTCTAGAGGTCGAGACCTTTGGTCTCGTTTCTGTTAAATTTTCCTCTCTTCCCCATTATCCCTACGATTTAGCTATTACACAAACCAAAGAGTAGGAACGAATGATGTATCTCCATCGATAAATTCAAAACAAACAACCCTCCAACGCTTAAACTAACACAACTTTGAAAATTACAATGGTGAAAACAATATGTGTTAAAAACAATGAGATTTTTCAAGTGGACTTACTGATTGATAGGTGAAATGATTTTTTTAACCCTTTGATAATTACAAAATAACATCATAGCTTCTTTGCCAGTGGAAAACTTCACTTTCAATACGCACCTTTCACCTCTAGACAATTTGTGGCTTGACTGACCAATGATTATTGTATCGCTGATGTTGAATGTGTCGACGCAATTTTAAAAATTGAAATTGAAATTTTACTTTTGGTAGTAATATTCTCATTATCAGCAAATACCTATTAATGTTGACACTCTCATTATCATTGTATTCATGTTAATTATTTATGAAGCTATAAGCATTGATAGTCCCATTATCAACATTCTCCTGTTTATTACAATTTTTTTTTGATGACAATGAAATTGTTAGCATTTACAAAAAAAAATTCAAAATCAAACTAAAATGTGATAACAAGATGAAAAGCAGAGCCATTTGGATTAAGAGGGTGATGTAAATACACAATTTTTTCTTAAGTTTTCAAACATTAGGAGAGTTCATAACTCTATTTGGGAGATTAAGGAGATGGAGGGTGTCATTCAAAGCTCCCAAAAATATATCGAGAAGGCATCTAGGGAAAATTTCATGGATCTTTTTGATGAGAACCATTATTGCAGCAAGGATGTTGCAACTCCTGGGGCTACCAACTTTACTTCATCAACCCCGAGTTCATACAAACTTGGAGGTGACAATGTTCTATACACAAATAGATGTAATTGGTCTACTCTTGTCACTACTTAGCTGGGGTGATAGACCACTAGGGTTTCTCAAACCAGGCTTCTATTGACTAGAATAAGTCTAATTACCAACTGGAGAAGGGAAATTTACCCTAAATGAGAGAAAAGAAATGTTGCCTAATTGGAAGAATGAAAGACTGAAAAAATGCTTGCAAAATAACAGGAAATCGTCTGTCTACTTGTTAACAGACTTTGCTTGCAAAAGAACCCTACTTTAACACATATCAGTTGTTAGTGTCAGTGTCTTCACACTTCCATCGGTGATCAAATTGCTCTTTTGCATGCATATTAGGTGTCTCATTCGATTAGCTGTGTTCCATTAGGTCATGGATCAATTGATGGTAGTGCTTTAATTTTAGTTTCCCTCATGTCATATACCTACTGGCTTGTTCAAACATCTTTTCAGTCATTTATAGTCATTTCAGTTCATTTCATTTATAAAAACCAGTTTTAGGGTTTAGTTTCACTAGGTCTTAGGATTTGTCATCATGGTCATCGAAAATTGAATAAAAAGGTCAGCAGGGACATGAGGAGAATAAAAAGGTTCATAAAATCATAAGTTTACTTTTGATATGCCCAATAAATATTTTTCACCTCAAAACTCTGTCTTGAGATGAAAACAGAGTTTTTCCTTTTTTGTAAAAATTTCATGTAATTTAATTGTTTCTACATGTAATAAGCTCAGCAACTGTTCCTGGTTACCTTGCCAAACTCCTGCCACTGCAAAAGCAAAAGCATCAAGACATCAGTCCATCAAATTGCCAAGAAAAAGAGTCAAACTTCAAGCTAAAAATAGAGTTTTTGAAAAAGTGACTAAGACTTTAGAAAAGTGGGTTTGCAATGAAGAAAAATTAAAGTGCATTGTATATAAAGCAAATTCATGCTAGTAAGTCATTCCATTGTGTAAAAGGTCAAGTGGAAGAGCCAAAATCGCATTTTGAAGAAAGATTAAGCAAAAGAGGAAGAAAACCCAAAATTTGCAGCAAGTTTGCTTGCCACTACACATCAAAGGGTTGGCGTTGTGCAGCAGAGGGGCACTACGCATCAGATAGTTTTTCCCTGTGGAAAATTACACTAGCGTTGCACATTGGCTCAGTGCGCTACGCATTGGCCAGGGAGGCTTCAAACTCACTCAAATTCATCTCAAATCCTCCCAAATGCTGCATTCACCTCCTACAAGTAAGTGTTCATAGATCCTAAGCTGAAATAAGTCATTTTCATGTTTTTTTCATGAGTTTTTCTTCCTAAAATCAAAACCCTAGCTTGCCTCCATACTCTATTTCACCTCATTGCAAAACCTTCACATCATTGCAAAACCAACATCCTTTGTCCCTTTTCCCAACTTCATTGCACTAAACCTACCCCTTGATTCTATTTTCCTTTTCCTCTCCTTATTCCCCTAAGAAACTAATCCCCTTTATTAAACCCTAAATCCCTCATAAATCAAAACCCTAGTTCCCCAAATTCTTCCCTTCATTCCCCTACCTCACCTCTTTACTATTGTTCCATTTACAAAATCTCTTCATACTCATTTTCTTTGTCCCTACCCATTATCATTGTTCACCATATCATCACCACATTATATCATAGAGATAAGCATGGAAAGAAGTAGTGAATCAGATTTTGAAGAGGACACACTTAGTGATAGTTCAAGAGAAAGAAATGTGTAGTCTAGGAAACCTCACAAAGGTGGAAAATTCATTAGGGAGGAACCTATCAGCATGAGTGAACTCCTTGGTTGCCCACTAGCCACCACATGTTTCAGATATCAGTCTTGTTTTGAGTTTTGTGAAATGGTTGAGAAGGTCAAATATCAACATGAGTTAGCAAGGCAATTTGTGATAAACATGGATAACAATATGGTACATCCTGCTGGGGTCAACTTCACTCTTTCACCAACTACCATTGCAGAGTCCATAAGAATTCTAGATGTAGGGGAAAAGTGGAACAAAAGGCAAAATATTAGTAAGTAGCATTATGAGCCTTATATCAAGGTCAAGTACCATGGAAAACTAAGCAGGGTGTTTCCTTTTAAATTCTTAGAGGACCGGTATGTTCCACTCATGAAACTTATCATCAAATACTTTACATGTGAGGTTAGGTTCTCCAGACTTTATGCCTACCACATCAGATTGCTCACGCACTTCACCAGGGTCAGAATGATGAGCATCCCTTATTTCATATGCAAAAACATAGAGAGGATGACAATGGTTGCAAAAAGAAAACCATATCCACAGTAGCTCAATAGAATTTATCATTTTTCTGTCATCAAAATTGTTGCTTTGCGTCAGCTCACTCAGTTTGGAATGCCATGGGAAACTTTCATTGCCCATGAGTTTTTCAAGGGGCCTCAAATATTTTTAGATCCCCAAGAGGAAGGTGAACCTTCTGGGCAACCAAAGAGACCTAAAAATAAAACAGAGGAGGTTCATGTTCCTATGTTTGTCACCTATGAGAGAGGCACAAGGAGGCATTTTTCTACTGCTAGGTGAGTACTATCTCCACCAAGGGTGGAAGGGGTCTTGTTTTCTTCACCAGACCACAGGAAAATGCTATCTTCACTGGGGGTGAAATGGGCTTTGCCTTCTTCTCCAACTATACAAGTTGGCCAGCAGTCAAAAGGCAGAGATAAAGGAAAGCAAAAGATGCATGAGAAGAGCCCTCCTAAAGGGCAAGACAGAGAGTTTATTTTTATTGAGGAGGATGTCACTGATTTAGGCTCTCAAAGCTCAAGACTCAAGGAAATGATTATCAAAGAGAAAGAGGCTAAAATTCAAGTCCTATCACTTAACCTTGAGAGGGCCAAATGGATCATCAATTTTCTTGAGTAGGAAAACAAACAGTTGACAAATAAGCAAGATATTATGGAGCTACATATGATTAGGGAAAATAGGGAAGAGGCAAAGAAAGCAAAGATCGAGATGACCTCCCTTGAGCAAGAAATTGAGGATGACCGAGAGTCATGGTTGGAAAGGGTGAACATTCACCTTGAGAATTTTCTTGAGAAAGCCAATAAAGAGAAGAATATTCTACACCATATGGCCTATCATTACTTAACTCGGAATAAGATTTGCAAAATAAGGGTAAAAAGGCTAAAAGCTAAGTTAAGGAGAGCCTTGAGGGCCAAGAAAGAACATGATAAACTCAAAATATCGATTGAAGCTTCATTAGCTCAGCAAAGCACTTAATGAGGTTGCCTCTTGCCAAATTTGAGGAAATTTTGGAAAATTTTTGTCATTTTGCATTTTTGTAAATAGAAACACAGGAAATTTCAGCTAATGCGTAGCGCCACTGGCGCTGCACATTGAATTGGCTCACTCTTTTTCCAAATGGCCTATAGTTTTGGATTCAACATGAAAAAACAACCAAACCAAAAAAATTTCATCAATTTTGGAGAAGATCTAGGTCACCTAAAGGGCAAAAAACACCTAACAAATGCTCTGTTTGCCATTTTTTGGACCCACAGGAAGCAGTCTTGGGAGAAACGATTTTTGAAAGGGAAAATTAACTCCAAATAAGAAAATTCAAAGTGTTCCAGAAACTAGATAGGCAGAGCTTTCCAACAAGATATATTGGGCCTGATTTGGTGAAGTGAAAGGCCTCAAAAAGTAGTCTTGAAGTGGCATTATGCATTAGGCTCAGGGCGCTGCGCATCAGGCAAATTTTTGCCAATTTTGCCTAAAACTCAAAATTTTGCCCAGTTTCTTCAGTGGTTGACTTTTCTTCTTTTCTTGGTAAATGTATGCATGGTAAATGATGTGTTTTATGTAAATTTTGATGAAAATCACCTCATAGGGTAGATACATCAAGTTCCAAGTGGTTTTGAGCTGTAATGAATTGGTTTCCTAAGTTTTAGAGGCAAGCTGTTCCACTGCCTATTTTTGTGTTCCTAGTTTAGATATGGTTGAAACCACCCCTTTTCTCATGGATTTGACCCTGATAGCTAGCATGAGTGGTTTCCTTGCCTATATGATGTAATTTCTTAGTCATTTGTAAAGGTTGGACTTTGGCAGAAGTGTTGGACTCATTGAACATTTGTATCAGCAGTTTGGCAAGGAATAAAACCAGGTTTCACAACTATTTTTGTGGGATTCTTGTGATAGTGAGTTTATGTATTTTTTTCTTCTTTGTAATGAGTTTTTTTGATGTTTTATATGTATCCACATCTCTCTTTCTCTTCTAAAACTAAATGAATCAAGGTGAATAGACAAAATACACTAATTTACATTGCTTTGTCTTGGGAATGCATTTGGTTTTCAATGTTTTCACTATTTGAAGAGGATTCATAGTTTCTTTATGCCCTCCTCAACTCCTCCGCAGTCTTAATCTACCATCTCAATCCATTTCTAGTACATAAACCCTTGTCTACCTTGCCATGTAGAACATGACTGTATCCCTAAGAGTATTTCCCGAACCCAATCTACCTTCTCCAAATGATCCAGCAACCAAAACCTAAAATCAAGAAAAATTCTCTAATATACTATATCTATCCTAAAATTAGCATTCATTTCAATCATCTCAAGCCCTAGTTGCCAATATCCTAATTGATATTGATGAGGAGAGAGCCCTCTCTCGACCCGGTAGGGCTAGCTAATAGGTTAAGCGTGGTTTGATGTTACCCTAGACCTGCCTTCCTTTAGCCTGAGGTAGATTTAGGCACTAACATCAGGTTTTAACTAATCTAAGCATAAAATCTGATCTAGAGAGTACTAACTTATGTGTGCATGAGTAAATATAAAAGGACTCCTTTTTTTTATCTTTTATCTTTATAAATGTAAATCCTAATATTTCCTTGTTCTTTGCCAAGGGAGATAGGTGTGGAGGAAGAGAGATATACTATTTTAGATGGCTTGAAGGTCAAGTAGGGGCCTAATCTCAGCTTCAGTGGTGATTTTTCTCAATTTGGGCTCAAAACGGGCTACTACAAGTTTTCCTACAAGATGTACTAGTTCTCCTACATGATCCCCTGTTTTACTATAAGAATAGGCCAAAAGCTTAGGAAGTGTTCTAGAATGTGGAATGGAGCTTGGGAAAGGGGAATAAGGAAGGAATAAGGAATGGAAGTCATAGATACTACTCAAAACTCAAGGAAAATCTTTAATATGGCTATATTTTCTCAATAGAAATGGCAAGTTTTCCTTACAAAACAAGAATTCAAATTGAGACCTTAGTAAATTTTGGCAATCATGCATGGATATGGCTTGGATGAGGCTAATGAGATGAGGTCTCCCTACAATGTAGAAGCTCCTGCAATGACACACATCATTGCTTGCATTTGTACATAAATTCATCTATAAACAAGGAGGGTTTATTCAATAGAAGAAGACAGAGTTGTTACCATTTATTTTCTAATTTTATGAATGGAAGTGCTTGAAATCAATACAAAAAGCGATGTGAAATTGGTACAAAACCTAAGATATCAGAAATTCCAATTGAAACTTATCATACAAAACTGGAACATAATTACCTAATTATCAAGAAACCCTAGATTACACAGAAAAGCAAGAATTCTATTTTTTTGGGTTGTATGGGAAGTGTTCCTGAAATCATGATCCCTGAAAGGGAGAAATGAGGTTGAAACCACTTGCTGACAGCCTTTCTGGAATATATTCTTGTCTCTACAATTCTACTATTACAACTATCCACAAATGGAAGAAAACTAATTAACCCTATCAATATTTGCAAATTAACAACACCAAAATTAGTTTAGAAACTAACCATGAGTATAATCTAAGAATACATCTAGAAAAAGAGGAACCTCTTCTACTAGTGTTGAGACCTAACCCAAGTGATTCAACCCTCTAAGTCAACTCAGTGCTGGATCAAGGGAATGCTTCTCATTTTCATTAAAATATAAAAAATACACAAGAGTGCTTAGTTACAATCCTTCAACTTGAAAATGTTGCTAGCTATCTTGAACAAAAAATATGAATCCTAATGAAGCTCTAGGCCTCTTTATTTATACAACTGAAGTTACCAACAACCCTTAAATTTAGGGAGGTTTGGCTCCCAATCTTGAGATCAACTGTTCTTCAACTCTCACTGACTTGGCTGCCAATGATCCTCATGACTCAGCCACTTGCAACTCCGAGCTGATGAGATTTTTATTGAGGAACCTTCGAGTGAGTGAGCAGTTAAGGAGGGAGACCCTATCTCCTAGAATTCATCTTTCTTGTCTCAGTCAAGTTCCTACACATTAATTGGCTAAAATTTTCTCTAAAACCTACAATCAATGCACATTAGACCACTAGACATTATATCTCATCTTTACTCTTCTCATTAAGTAAAATATCATTAAAACATGTAAATAATTATGAGAAAAGTTGATTTTAGTAAGATGGATGTGCATTAAGGTCCATATAATTTACTCATTGATGAGCCTCATCATCATCCCCCTACTGAAAATGTGGCTCATCCTATGAGAAACTCAGTCTATGGTCATGCCTTTCATTACTTTAGTGGCCTCCCTTACATTCTAGGCTTCTGTTGTAGTTTCATCCTATTGTGGATAAAACCATGAATTCTTCTCTATCTCCTCTTGATTTCTTTCTTCTTCTTGCTTTCTCCCATCTAACATACCTAAAAGCAATGGTGGACTAAGTTTCAATCCAATCCAGTTGACTTTGAGTCTCTGTAATGCTTGCTTATACATTGGGGTTCTTGCTAGTGCATCCCTCATTCTGTCAGGAGAATGATATTCTCTAATCTTTAGGTTGTAGGATAGGGTGTTCCATTTCCTTTGGCAGGATTCCTAACTCTCATCCCCTAGCAATCTTAGCATGTCTTCAAAATGAGTGACTACTTGTTCTTGTACAACAAGGTATCTTGGAGCAAGCTTGGGATCATTGGCAATGAGGTTGTGGGTGTTGATGACAGCCATTGAGTTAGGTTGTTCTGCTATGATGAAAATGGGTTCTGCTTCTTGTCTTTCCAATACCATTTTTATTTATGTACATCTGGCTCCCTCACGAATCATCCAAATTTCCAAGGTCATTAATTGTAAGTCCCCTAGCTTTGGATTGGGGTCCCACACATTTGAGTCTGTAAGAGCCAAATTGTGTAGGTAGAATTCAGATATCTTTGCTCTATTATCTAGGGTGCTTTGGTCACAGAGGTCAATGAACTACCTGTAGTCTTGGAAAATCATAGTTCCTCTTTGTGCTAGGGTTTTTATCTAGAAGTGCAACCATTTTTCTTTGAGGTATAAAGGATATGCTTTTTCTAGCATCCTGCATTGAATTTCCTCCATGAATAGAATTGCCATAGTTTCCAATTGGCCTTCCTTTCCCTGTAGGTGATTTCTTAGCCATATGTTCTCAGATTATAATTGATATTTCACCATTTTTTCCATGTCTCTTATGTTACTCAATTTTCTACCCATTTCTTGCATCTTCTCTTCCATGTGGCCTACATCCTCCTCCCCTTTTGATTTAGCAATTTGCATCCACCGATGTGTCCTTGCTCTCTCTTTTTGAAGTTCAAAGAACAGAAGAATGGAATTTTTTTTTGAGATCACCCTACCTCCTTCAATGAATTTGTAGTAGGTGCTTAGATTTGGCTATGGGCTGGGCTCCTTCAACTCCTGGGACTCTCCCTCTATTGTTTCTTGAGTAATTTCTACCTCTTTTCCTTCCCTTTGCCCTTGCAGCCTTTCCTGATCTTTTTTCTGTGTTTCCTGTAGGACTGTTTTTGCTTCATGTAGTTCTGTCTTTGCTTCCTACAGGAGACCTTTCCCTTTTTGTGAAGGGGTCAAAGATTGTTTAACTTGTTTTGTTGAGGTTGACTTGGTGAGTGGTGGATGGGAGGCACATACAAGAGAATATTGGAAGTTAGAACTTTGCAAAAGGATGGAGTCGACCAAGGGAAGTCATGGAAAGTAGGAGGTGGGAAATATTTCATAGGAGAAAGAGAAAAGGAAGAGTAGAGCCGTCTTGCAGGAAGATATTTTGAAGGGTCAGTATTATGCATGGACCAACTCGAGGATGGGATCAGGAAATATCCCAATGTTTTGTAGGACAGCTAGAGAAATCAGATGGAGGACCAAGAATATTTGACAAGATTCCAGGTGAGGATAAAACAAGCCGCTGAGGATAGAATGCGGGTTGGAAATTATACAGAAGAGAACGAAAAACTGTAGAGTCCAGTTATGTAACTTTTGTGTAGTGTCTATATGTCCATAGTTATAGACGGGTCTATGTGAGTCGATAGTTATTAAGAAACCTTACTGCATTGTTCCTACATATTTTCATGCTTGGATTTCATGTTATGAGTTATGTTCCTATTTGTACATGACATATATTATAATGGTGGGTGAGCTTGTTGGTCTGATGAATATAACTCAGAGCATAACATCTTTTTGGTTGATGTTAATATAAACTAATAGATAGATGAGTTTCCTCATATGTTTTGTATTGTTGTATGATTATCTAATGTTGTTAACGCATACTGGATTTTTTCATGCTAAAGGGATATACGATAATTTAGAAAACTTGTAAATGTGTTTAATGGTCTAGACAATTACGATGTTTATGTCATATGGGACATATGTATGTCGACTAGTTTATTACCATTTCAAATACTTATGAATGGGTTTAATGGGTTGAATGATTATAAGATGGTTAAGGTTAATCGATAGCGTGGTATGTTTGTAAGTGGGAGTAATCATAGGTAAGCATCACTTTTATGGTCGAAAGTGTGACTCATTGTGACCTCTCGCGCATTGTCGGTTTTGACTTGTGTGTTGTATGGTAAGCCAGTGGGCTTAAATCTCTATGTACTATGTGGTATTGGAGTGATGGTAATGTTTTTTTCAATGGGATTTTCGCGTCACAGGTCATAGACTGTCCTTTAAAACTACGGAATCCTAGTTCCGACAATCACCCATTAGCATCTTGGGTGAGACTTCACCTACTCTGTGGGTGTTTACGAAAGGGCTAATGCTAAGCGGGTTTTTTTTTCCACTATGTGGAAAATCCTAGGTCTATCAGAATCCTGCATGTCAATAAATGGATCCACTGTCAAGATTGGGATGGTTGTGTGAGGGGATTGTCTCATAATAATTTGGAAGAGAACCTAGGTAGGGAGGAATTTATCTCTGAAAATCACATTGTTTAACCCCTGCCAATATGAACCCAATACACCTTCCCAATTTAAAAAACCCCTACTTGCACCAGATATTGTAGCTATCCATTTTTTCAATAACATTTCTTATACCCCTTTATATTTTTTCATTATCTTTGAGCTCCAATTTTATACCTACCAATATAAAAACCATTTACCCCTTATTATATGCTCAATATATTATGTCATTTTTTCCTCAATATATATCCCCCAATATGAATGCACATGGTATGGTATTTCTCCCCTAGTGAATCCCCTAGGGGAAGTGGGGGAGAACTAGGCAACGTCTAAGGGAAAGGTAATGAGAGGAGGTAGAGAATTGTGGTGGAAGCTGACAGTAGGCCTAAAAATATGCATAGAAAGGAGAAGATATAGGATGGAGAAAGAAAGATATGAGGGTGGAACTTTGTTGAGTAGAAGGAGGTTTTTATGGGGTGATCTGGGAGGAGGTCATTCAATGTCATTCCCTTCCAAGATAAGAAGTTCAGAGGGAGGAACTAGGAGATTCCATGAATAACAACAAGTAGTCCTAGTGATTAGAGTTATGAAGTAACATAGTTTGACACGTCAAAAACAGAGGAAGGAGAAGGAGAGAAATTGATTCCACATAATACAAAATTTTTGGAAATGGAATAGCTGAGTCAGGCTGTGCCTCGTGTTGATCTGACAACCCCTTGGGTATCTATGAACTAGGAGGTAAGTACCCAGTGCACTGAGACAACTAATGTAGAAGGTAATTATAGTCAAGGAGGAGGAAATACTAGCAGTAGTGGAATTGGTTAGACTGTAAGAGGGTTAACACAAGGTACTCAAACTTAGAGTGGTGCCCAGTCAGGTGCGTTGTTTTCTGGTAGTTTAGCAAATGCAAGTGGGGGTTATTCATCGAGGAGTACCACATCAAACATAATGGTGGGCATAGACTTATAGATTCCCATGTTTCATGGTGTTGGGATCGAGGACCTAGAACAACATTTTTTATATTTGAGGTCATATGGATAGTTAAATAGACCCAAGATAAGGCCACGAAGATTGTACAGATGGAAGAAAATTTTATGGATCCTGCATTGATGTGGTACATGAAGTCCAAAATATTGACTCTAGATAGAAAGAATAGGAATTTAGTGGAGATCAAGAAGGCATTGATCATGGAGTTCTAGAATTGAAGTCGAAATCCCAATGCATTATTGAGCTAAAGGAAAATCAAGTAGGGTCTGAGTGAGTCAGTATGGGACTTTGGCTAGTGGTTCAAAGTTTTGAAGGATGGGTTGGCATTCGACGGAATAAGACTTTAGTGGAGATCAAGAAGGTATTCATCAGGGAGTTATAAAATTCGAAGTAAAAATTCCAATCCATTATAGAGCTAAAGGAAATCAAGCAGGGTCTGAGTGCGTTGGTATGGGACTTTGACTAGTGGATCAAAGTTTTGAAGCACATATTGGCGTTCGATATCCTAGAAGCACAACATAAAGAATGGTTCATTACAATATTTTTGTTTCATATTAGGATAACCTTGATGCGAAATCTGATAGGCACGTAGTCAGAGGCTCTACATATTGCACTGAAACTAGAGTCCTTATTGGCAAGATGTGGAGAGAATAATGGCATGGCATAGGTACAATCACAGTTGGCTACATTAACTTTACAACTTCAATATTTGACGAAGGGGAAGGAAAAGAAAGAGGAAGTGTGGTGAACCATCTATTGGATAAAGAGTCATCACATAAACAAATGAAAGTTGTTGACATATTACATGGAAACAAGCAGAGCATATCGACTTGCATAAGGTCGAGGAATGTGGTGTGAGATCTGGCAAATGTGGGGCCATATATTGACTAGTTTCCCAATTATGCAGAAATATGAAGCCATGGCCCACAGTTTGTTTATGGATTTTGTAAATATGTAGGGTGTTATCACTCTGTAATTTCCCTAGGCTATGGAGAGAAACCCAGAGTTAACCACAAAACCACTTGCAAAGTTTGGATCTAGCCCTTCAAGCTTCAGAGAGGGATCTCTCTTTCTGATTTAAATTTTGTCTTAAGGTATTAGGCTAGATATTGAGTTCTGAGATTGGTTTATTTTTTAAGATTTGGTTGAAAATTGAAAGGAAATTCCGTTGGGCATGGAGTCATAAGTATTTGGGTGATCAATGACAAAAATGATAGAGTAGGTGTAACAGGGTAATATAGGAAAACGTTTGGATTTTTTTAAGTATTTGTGGAGTGTGTGGGATGAATATGATTTAATTTCAATTAAATATAGAGTATGCTAGGATGAATTCTATACTTAACATCAGAATGAAAACATTGATATTGTTTACAAAACAGAGTAGAGTACACTTAAGCAAATTTGGCCCTTCATCTTCTTGAAACAATAAAGACACAAAACATAGGGAAAACTAAGAAAATAAAAATTTCACATGAGAAAGTACATCACAAATTTCTTGACACGGGAATACTGGAACCAAAACTCTCTATATTATTGTAAATTTATCACTTTAGTATAGTGCACAACGTACATCAAAATATAACTCCTTTCTTCATATAAGTTCCAACCCTTATTAAACCTTATTACAATATATTTATAAATTTTCTGCTAAACTACTCTCAGATTCCAAAACGAACTCATTACAACAATTATTCTAACAAAATTATATATTTCTATAAAACATAACTAAAAAATAGAAGCCTTGGACAAGTTCGTTTGTATGTTGAGTTTTTTTTTTTGTGAATTTCTTGCCAATTGTGCTCGTTTTCTTCTCCTTTCTTCTGCTTTTGTGCCAAAAATTTAGGTCTTTGTTTTATTCTTGTTCAACCAACTCCAATAGTTGGTCCCACATTTCTTCATGTGGGATTGAAAAACTCACCGTGCTCCTAAATTTTTCATCCACTTCAGTGTAAATTTTGAAAGTTGGCCTATTTACACACAAATGATGGATTCTGTGTTGTATAATTAAATCATGTTGCAGGTCTTGTAGGAAAGCTTCTCCACTAATGATTCCTTTTGATTTTGAAAACTTTGATACATCTGCAGCAATGTTGGACAATTTTTATTGATAATTCTCTAATGGATTTAATTTTCCATTAGAGTTTCTGAGCTCTGGAAGTCCCTTTTCCTACAGTATAGAAAATGTTTTATTGAATCTCTTTACATATAGCTCCAACCTTTGTATTTGTTTTCCAGCTGCACCATCAGATTGTTTTTAGTCAAAAATCTTTTGACTTCCATTACTACTTATGTTTTATCATGGATATTGAGCTCCTCCAGTTCTTTTCTTGTTTTAGATTTTGGCATTTTGATAATTTTGTCTACTTCTTCTGGTCTATGCTCAATATCAACTCTTGTTTTCTCTACTTCTACCTTCACTCTTCATACCAATTCCTCCTATTCAAAGATGATTTGAATGGAGGGCCATAATTCGACGATGTTAGCGTTGATGTTATGCCAAATACTTCTCTTTTCTTCTAACATTTGAATAATGATGGACCAGTCCTCATACTTCTGAATTTGCTGAATAAGTTTGAAGTTCATATGTACTTCTACCAAATATGCATTATCTACCTTTATTTTGATTTCCTCCATCTTCATCAGAGCTATTATCCATTTATATACTTCTTTATTTGTTAAAAACAATTCCCCCAAAGCTTGAGTTAGATTTTTTGAGGAATCTAAAAATGTTATCCGTGACAGAGGTTGAATTATAGTTTATGTTGTTGATGTTCCTGTTGATTTACCTGTTGTTGTATCTGTTGCTTCAACTGTTGCTACGCATGTTGCTTCCCATCTTTCCATTTCCTTTAGCATTGCCTCCATGTCTTGTTCCATTTTTTGTATTTTAGCATTCTGCTCCACCACTAAAGAAAACAACTTTTCTTCCTCCATCTCCAAACTTGTGACTTCTTTGGTTTAGGGGTGTTCTGTAGTTGGGAGTTTGAGCTATTTTCTAACACCCTGAATGTCAACATTATTTCTTTTAATCCCTTCCTCTGCTTCCCTAACATCGCTAGGATCATATCCTAGTTTAATAGTTATTTCTTCCAACATTTTGATTCTGATATCTTTAGCCATAGAGGACATACTCTAAATTTTGAGTTGTGAGTGTACATTATTTAATGAAGTCTACAATTTTGAAGTAGCCATGGTAGAGCTGGCTAAAGTAGAATAAATAATTTCCCTTTCCTGGTTATGCAAATTGATCTGATCGATTGCATGGACCATTTTACTATCAACTGAAAATATTCAGGCCATATAATCTTCAACACCCCTGGGGGCTACAACCTTGTGCTCTAAAAATGCTATTTGAAATTGCCCCTTTTTTTGAGTAAAAATAAGAAAATATCCTATGTTGAGTAGTGGAAGTTTGTTTCGAAAACTCTAAATATTTTGAAGCTTTAATAGCTTCACTCTTTAGTTTGATTTCTTTGCACCTAGCAAAAATACTTTGTTGTGGTGGATCCTGAGAAGTAGAACAAAAAGGAGCATGAGTTATTTATTCTATAAAGGGAAGTGAGGTGGTTGGAATGCATGTCAACATTAAAGTTGTCTGCTACAGGCTATCCTTTTCTTCTGAAGATTCTTCTTAAAATTTGATCACCTAGGGATTAGTTCTGTTATCAGGTGTGGTTGTGGATAGTTGATCCTTCTTCTTTCTCTTAAAAAACAAGAAATTTTGTAGCTTGTGTCTTTGAGTTAGTAGGTGACATACTTTCCATTGGCCTCTTACTTTCCTTATCTTTAGTGATTGGAGCTTGTAATGATCACTGACTAACGAGTTGTTCCTCAACTTCCTACAAAGTGTTTTCTACCCATTCCTCTTGGTTTGCATATTGTTCTTGTTATCACCCCAAGAAACTCTCCTAGGTTGTATATCAGAGATGCTCAAGAACATTACAAACTCAACAAAATGTTGGAAAATGGTGGATGATTGAAAGAAATGTTGCATATTCAAGCCAAATAACCACTTCTACTATGCTTAAACCCAGACATGGGTGAACATCCCCAGACTACAAGGCTTTAGACCACCAATTAATCATAGTTTAAGGAAAATGTGATGATGGAGAATACTGATCACACCAACATATGCACAGGACCCTGTGATGGCCAGCTGCAACCAGTTTTGAGGTCTTTAAAATTATTTCCTAATGCACAGACAGGATGATAGCTCTTTGGCATTAAAACAATAGAAACATGCATACATATTCAATAATACTAACTAGATTCTAACAGAGAGGTAGGATGACAACCCCTCTACTGCTAAACATCAAGAGAAAATGGAGAATGCATACACGCATAGCCTGGAACAAAAAGAAGAAGTGGAAAGTGAGCAATTAATAGCACAAGAAGCTTGTATTAGCTGAAAATGAACACCAGAAGCTGTAGGTGACACAGTAGTTACAATCTCTAGAAGTTGAAGCTTACAACAAAATAACACTCATCAACCTCATTAGATCTTTCTTTTTAGTATATATAGAGTTTGTTCACAAAAAATCTCTGCAGACCCATGCACGGAGGGGTTAGAACTGACCACCAACTACATTTACAATTAGATATGGTCTCTGATACAATTTGACTGTTTTTAATGGACAAAATGGCCTTTCTACTGCTCTGTTGTACTCCACAAATAGGTGAAGTATTATCTGAATATATTTCAATAATTGCTGCAGTCATTGAGCTACTCGAGGATTGTCCTTCTCGTCCTTGACCGTGTTGTTCTTTAAATCTAGTTGTTGAGGATTAAATGTGAAGATCGCTAGGTCATCTCTTCCTTCTTTGCGTGCATGGAACAGGCCAAAAATATTGAGAAATACATTGAAAATGGACGAAGAGCTGAGAAAGAACGCTGACCATTGGATGGCTTAGATGGACGGCCTAGATCTGATGGCAGGAGGCGATGAGAAGGCATAGAGGCGAGATGGATTATAGGCCATCAGATCATGTTAATGAACGGTGGAGATTCAATCTGAGAGGCTATCGGGAGTGAACAGGATCGGTTGAACGAGGGCCGTTGGATCGCGGGCAGTAGATCCAACGGCTGATGGGAGCAGAATGTGCATGTCAATTAACAAGCGGGGAGCCGTACCGGAAGGGCGGTAAGTGGTTTCCCCACACCACTTTATGGGAAATGTGGTTTCCGTATGCAACGATGTGACGTAATCAAGGTGAAACATGTGGCCGGCGGGAAACTAGTTCCCTGCGGGTTATCGGACGTGCAGGTTTGCGGAACAGGGGTAGTATACACCATCAGATCTTCACGGGATGATCAAACGGCTGAGGTAAAAGGCACATGCTCCAGGGTTGATGTGACGGGGACAAAGTGCGGGTTATAATTTTATATGCACACGGTTATGAGTTTTATTATATGCGCGGGGTTATAAATTTTATTTTATGGCTTTGAATTTAAGCACATAAAGGCTTTAACCCAATAACAGGACTTACGCATGGTTATATAGTATTTATATAGAAAAACGTGTGGGAGTTGGTAAAATAAAGGGTTTAGGTGGGGTTTTGTGTAAAACAAGGGAATGGGGTTTATAAAGGTTATCGGGGCTTTATAAAGGTTAACAAAAATAATGAAGATAGGGAGAATAAAGAGAATGAAAGGGAAGGAGGAAACAAAGGTGTAGGAGTTATAATGAGAAAAGGGAAAATGAACGGGAAGGATGAAATAAACTATTGCAAACCCTTTGCAACCCAGACCAGCACTGCCTGACTTGATTTTATCCATCAAGTGTTAAAGAACATAGTAGAGATAACACTGGCTCCTTCTGGGGATGAGATCCTCCCTGTGAGGTCTCAAGAACCTGTAGACCAATGCCTTTCCAACTGAAAACAAATTAGCCAAAAATCCGAGTGTTCCATTGGGGATGGAGTCTACTGCATCTATACTAAAACCGATAAAAACACAATATTTACATCTTTAATGCCAAAAGGCCTTAAACAACATAATTTTTCGGAAAACACCCATTGACTGGGCCATCAAAAATTGCCTCTCCTCCCATACCTTTCAGTATGAAGGTGTTGTTCCCTTGAACCCATGAAATAATGAAAGGCCGTGTCCAGAAAGCATCAAAATTTCCCATGATTGCCTTTCTTTTCCTTCAATGCATCCCACTTCAAAACCAAGTCTCCAACCTAAAAATTATTTGTTTCTACCTTTTTGTCGAAGGCATCCTTGATCTTTTTCTAATGTGTTGCAGCCTTTTCAACAAGCTGTTCTCTAATCTGATGTGACTCTACCAAATCAGTGATTCTCTTTGCCATTTATTCTTCCTCATTCTGCTCTTATTGAAGGAATTTTGCTACAAGGAGAGTTAGTTGAATTGGAAATACAACTTCAATGCCATACACCAACTTGAAAGGAGAATTCCTTGTGGATTTTTTAATGGTCACTCTGTCAGCCCACAGTGCATACTTGAGCTTTGAATGCCAATTCCTTTTATTGTCCTTTAACAGCCTCTTAATCATCCTTATCAGACTTTTATTAGAGGATTCTGCTAGACCATTTCCTTGAGGATAGTATGAGGTGGAATGAACAAGTTTAATGCCCATTGAATCACACATTTCCACCAATTCTTTTGCCCTGAAGGCTGCTGCCTTATCTGTTATTAATTTATGTGGACAACCAAATCTCCTGAAAATATTCTCTGTCAAAAACTTCATGACCACATTATGATCAGCCTTCATGATATGGACCGCCTCAATCCACTTGGTAAAATAGTCGGTGGCTACTAATATCCATCTGTGCTGGCCACTGGAATGTGGATTGATTTCTCCAATGAAATCCAAGCCCCACTACTGAAAAGGTCCTTTTGCATGAATTGGTTTTAAGGGCAGGGACTTCAACTGCTATTTTCCTTCAAATCTTTGGCAACTGTCACAAGATTTAACAAAAGCAAATACATCAGAAAATAAAGTGGGCCAATAGTACCCAGCTCTTAGGATTTTATGGGCTATGGTCTTCCAATAATGGTGCCCTCCACACATGTTGTTATGAAACTGTTGCATAGCTTCTTTTGACTGTTCTTTGTCTAGACACCTTAAAAGTATTCCAGATGCATCCCTCCAGTAGAGAATATTTTCAATAATGCAATATTTTACTGCTCTATGTTTTAAAGTTGTAGCTTGACTTTGAGTAAATCCTGAAGGGATTTCTAGCTTCAACAAGAAATTAATTGTTTCATCATCCCAGTTACATGAAGCTAGATTCTCGGCCACTAACTGCTTTCTCTCTATTTCAGCTATTTTTTCCTCTTCTACCTGATTATTTTCTACAATTGTGCACAGGAAATCAATGTCTAATGATCTGCAATTTTCTTCAGCTAATAATTTTGCAAGACCCTGACCTCTGACCATCTTGGTGTAATTTAGGTCTATATTAAATTATATCATTTTTGCAATCCATTTTTCCCTTCTTCCATCAACATCAAGTTGTGTTAAGACATATTTTATTGCAGTAGAAGGTACATATGCAATTATCTTTGAATGCAAAATATAAACTCTGAAAGATTTTAAGGATTTGATAAGAGCATATGCCTGTTTTTCAATAATATCATACCTCAGTTCAGCATCCCTCAAGTCCTTGCTGAAAAATGCAACTGGATGTTCTGAACCTTCTTCATCTTGCTGCAATAAAACTACTGCAATGGTGTCTTTAGAGGCAAAAGAAAATATGTGGAACTCCTTGATGTAGTTTGGACTTATTAATGTGGGAGCCTCCATAATAGCTTTCCTAATTGACTCAAATGATTTCTTTGCTGTATCATTCCATCTTACCTCTGCTCATTTCTTCAACATGGAGGTAACATGCTTCACTAGTTCTACAAAATTTGGAACAAACCTCCTTACAAAATTAATTTTGCCCAGAAAGGATTGGATATCCTTCTTTGATATAGGGACAGACAATGTTTGAATTACTTTGACTCTTTTTGGATCAATCTGAACACATGCAGCAGACACAATATGTCTTAACAACTTACCTTCATTTAAAGCAAATTGAGATTTTTTAGGATTGATTGAAATTCCAAACATCCTGCACTTCAAAAACACTTTTTTCAAATGTTGTAAATGATTTTGATGGCTACTGGAGTAAATTGTTATATCATCAAGGTAGATAAGGACAAATTTATCTTTCTCCCCCACAAATGCTATATACATAGCTCTCTGAAATGTTGCTCCAGCATTCATCAATCCAAAAGGAATCTTAGCATACATAAAAGTGCCCCAAGGAGTGGTAAATGCAGTCTTTTCTTGATCATCTGGGTGCACAACAATCTGATTAAAGCCTGAAAAACCATCCAAGAAAGACATTACTTTAGCTCCTGAGACGTTTCGCAGCAAATGCTCCATCTTGGGCAGAGGATAGTTGTCTTTCTTGGACCATTTGTTTAAGTTTCGGAAATCAACACATAGTCTGATTTCTCCACTTTTCTTCCTCACCACCACTAGATTGGCTACCCATTTGGAATATCTAAGAGGAACTATAATCTTGGCAGCCAACAAATTTTTAATTTCTTTTTCAATCAGTGGGAGAAGCATAGGATTTATTGGTCTCAGCTTCTGTTTGAAAGGTATTGTGTCTTTCTCCAGAGGGATTTTATGCTAAACTATGTTCTTGTCATAAGTTTTCAGGTCACTATACTCCCAAGAAAACACATCAACAAATTACCTCATTAATTTGCAGTATTCAACACTTTGATCAGCAGACAAATGAGTAGACAAATTCACATACCTAGGCCGACTTGGACTTCCTATATCATACTTACAGACTTCAGATTGGTATTCTTTTTGGGTAGCCTTGTAAGGCACATCATTATGGTCAAACAGTATTTCTAGAGGAATTAGACCCTTTGGAATATGGTTACTAGGAAGCTGGACAATGTTGTTCTTGACAATATTATTTCTAAGCTGGGGCTGGTGGCTTTCTTCCAAGGCTTCATTTTCTTGGTCAATTTGCATTTCCGAAAACTCATCAATGACTTGAAGGAACCTATTCAACTCATTATCATCTTCAAAAACTTTCCAATGGTGGACATTGTTAGGCAAGGATGGTCTATACTTCACTTGGACTTCATACACTAGTTTGGGAGGCATGCGAGGTATAGATAGACTAGCAGACACAACAAGGGAATTAGCAAGCTGATTTTGGGCTCTAGGAATGTATGAAATGTAGAAATAATCAAAAGAACCTGTGATTCTCCATACCTCATCTCTATATGCTTTCAGCCTTGGGTGCTTTGTTTGAAATGTTTTACTCACTTGCTGACTGATCAAATCAACATCTCCAAATACCTTCAGACTCTTGATTCCTCTGTCTTTTACTGCATTAAGGCCTAACAACAAAGCCTCATACTCTGCTTTATTGTTTGTGACTTGGAAAACCAGCTTAAAAGACAGCTGAACGCTTCTGGAGACACTAGCACCACCCCTGCTCCTGCAGTCTCCTTGGAACATGCTCCATCAAAGAACATATCCCAAACCTGACTTCCTTTCTCTTCTTTGGCCTGAACTGTTAGTTTCCTGATCTGCATTGAGGCCTTCTGAGATTCTTCTATTTGGAGGATACGTGCTCCAAAATCAGTGTCCACTACATATATGGGATGATTTGTAGGATTCTTCTCATGACTGATGATGTATGCCAACTGTGCCTCTCTATACAATCTCCTGATTTCTCCTCCAAAAACTGGGATAGTTGCATAAGATAGATCATTCTGTAATGTCCCACCTAGTCTCTTAATCCACCCTCTAGACAACAACATGCCAAACTTAGGAGGGACATTTGCTACCACAATATCCATCATCATACTCTTCATGGGCAGCTGAGTTAAGGTAATGGGCAGGTCTTTAATAAATCCAAGACATTTCACCTTCCTTGAATCAAAAGAAAATAAATCATGATAGGGTCTAGTGATATCAAGGCCTAACTCTTCCATGACAGCCTTAGGCATTAAATTGTGGCTAGCCCCTGTGTCTAACAGGAAATTGTGGAGGATTTTGTCATAAATGGTCAATGAGACATAAAAATATGGGGAATTATTATTAGCAGGTTCTATCATAGGACTAAGCACAATGGCAGGCTCGTCATCTTGCAAATTGATAGAGTCAATGGAGGTTTGTGTGGTTTCTAGCTCAAGGGCTTCAAGGATGGACTTTCTAAACACTTCACTCCTTACCAATTCAACCAGAGGGACAGATATTTTCAATTTTTGGACCTTTGACTCAAAGTTAAAAGAGGAGGACAACTTATCAAAACTTCTTACCTCTTGAACTGGAGCTTTGAGGATGACTGGATCAGCTGTTGGTCTTCTTTGTTTGACATTCTGTGATTCTGCTTGGACAACAGCTCTTTGGGCAGGATTCTCCTTGGCATTTTTTGCATTGGACCTTAAATTATATCTCTGCTGCTGTTCATTTTGTAGGACAACTTCTCTATCCCATTCTTGCTTTTCTTGCTACTGCAGCAATGCTTCTTCATAAGCAATGAAAGTAAAAAATGCAGCATTTCCTTTATCCTCCATACAGTGAATTTCATCCTCATTCTCTTCTTGTCGTTCCTCCTCCATGAATACATTTTGGAAAGGAGCTTTAACTTTCTAATCTTCTTTTGAATCTTCACCCCTCTGCATAATTTGTAACTGCTCATTTGCTCTTCTGAATGGATTGGGGTTTCTTGGAGTAAATGTGTTATGCTGCCTTGTTTTCCCAGAATTCTTTTCAACTTTTAGCTTAGAAATTTCAACAGCCAATGAATCTATCATCTTAGTCATTTTATCTAATTTAGGCTCTGAAGATGATGCAAAAGAAGTAGAAGTCTGGCCTCTCTGCCTCCTTCTGTCAGCTTAATTTTTGAGTTTTTCTACAGCCATGATATTAGACTCTACTTCTAGTGCTGCATCCTGCATATCAGCTAGAGTAGCACATCTTGTTTCTCTCAATAACAGGAAGAAATCAGAGTCAAAAGCATTGGCATAAGTGATTTTGGCAGAGGTGGGGGTAGGCTTTACCTCAGCTGGTATCTTACTATACATTCGATTGAACCTTTTATTAAAATCAGGCAAAGATTCACGATTTTCCATCTTCAAATTACCAAACTCAGTATGATAATACAACAAGTCCTTTTTATCTCCCCATTCCTTCAAAAATGCATCATCTAATGCTTCAATATCACTAATAGATCTCTGGGGTAATTCTCTAAACTACTTCCTAGCCTCTCCATAAAGGCTCTGGACAAAAACTCTCATCCACACATCATTTTCACTTATATCTAAATTATCAGCATAGCTGTAGAAAGCTTCAAGGTGTTCTTCTACTGTTACTCCCTTTGTGCCAGTGAATTTAGGCATATATTTCTGATATTCTTCCACAGGCATAGGATTTAAAGGAATAGACAAGACAAAAGGTCCATATCTAGCAGCAACAATTCTTTCTATCTTCGTAGGTGCTTGCTGCCCTGCCATGATAGGAATATGTGGAGGAACACTAGTAGATTGTATGACAGGGAGTAATGTGATGGATGGTAGAGATAAAGGGATGTTTTGGAGTGAATGGGAACCTTTCTTTGGACTGAGATTCAAAGGGGGACTAACTGCACAAGGGGCTGAATTAATCTCTGAATGAATTTCCTTATTAACAGTGCTGATTTCTAAATCTTCAAACTATACATCTTCAGCTATGACTTTGTCTTTTAGAGATGAATGAAATTTCTTAGGCTTACCTGATCCAGATGCCCATTTCTGTGATGATTTATTTGCTTTGAAAGTCCTCTCAGGTTCAGGCACTGATTCAGCAGGTGATTTCTGAGGATTTCTTCAAGTATGTCTCACAAACTGAGCCATAACTTGAACGTGGAGTCACCAAACGATGGCCTTCCTCCAATGGAGTCACCATATAGATGATTACAACCAAAAACTATGTTCAAACCTTGTCTATCATCAAATCTTGAAGCCGTGTCATTCTCCCAAGTAAGCTGAGCTTCAATTCTCCTCTCCCCGGCAATGGCGCCAATTAATGTTATCACCCCAAGAAACTCTCCTAGGTTCTATATCAGAGATTCTCAAGAACATTACAAACTGAACAAAATGTTGGAAAATGGTGGATGAATGAAAGAAATGTTGCATATTCAAGCCAGATAACCACTTCTACTATGCTTAAACCAAGACATGGGTGAACATCCCCAGACTACAAGGATTTAGACCACCAATTACTCATAGTTTAAGGAAAATGTGATGATGGAGAATATTGATCACACCAGCATATGCACAAGACCCTGTGATGGCCAGCTGCAACCAGTTTTGAGGTTTGTAAATCTATTTCCTAATGCACAGACAGGATGACAACACTCTGGCATTAAAACAACAGAAACCTGCATACATATTCAATAATACTAACTAGATTCTAACAGAGAGGTAGGATGACAGCCCCTCTACTGCTAAACATCAAGAGCAAATGGAGAATGCATACAAGCACAGCCTAGAACAAAGAAGAAGAAGTGGAAAGTGAGCAATTAATAGCAAAAGAATCTTGTATTAGTTAAAAATGAACACCAAAAGCTGCAGGTAACACAGCAGTTACAGTCTCCAGAAGTTGAAGCTTACAACAATATAACACTCATCAACCTCATTACATCTTGCTTTTTAGTATATATCGAGTTTGTTCACAAAAAATCTCTACAGACCCATGCGTGGAGGGGTCATAACTGACCACCAACTGCATTTACAATTAGATATGGTCTCTGATACAATTTGATTGTTTTTAATGGACAAAATGGCCTTTCTGCTGCTCTACTGTACTCCACGAACAAGTGAAGTATTATCTAAATATATCTCAATAATTGCTGCAGTCATTGAGCTGCTCGAGGATCGTCCTTCTCATCCTTGACCGTGTTGTTCTTTAAATGTAGTTGCTAAGGATTAAATGTGCAGATCGTTGGGTCATCTCTTCCTTCTTCACGTGCATGGAAAAGGCCAAAAACACTGAGAAATGCATTGAAAATGGACGAAGAGCCGAGAAAGAACACTAGTCGTTGGATGCCTCAGATGGACGGCCTAGATCTGAAGGTGGGAGGCGATGAGAAGGCACAAAGGTGAGATGGATTATAGGTCGTTGGATCATGTGAATGAACGGTGGAGATTCGATTTGAGAGGCTATCGGGAGCGAACAGGATCGGTTGAACGAGGGTCGTTGGATTGCGGGCAGAAGATCCAACGACTGACCAGAGTGGAAGATGCATGAAAATTAACGGGCGGGCATCCATACCGGAAGGATGGTAAGTGGTTTTCCCGCACCACTTTACGGGAAAGGTGGTTTCTGTATGCAATGATGCGATGCAATTAGGGTGAGACACATGGCCGGCGGGAAACCGCTTCCCTGCGGGTTATCGGACGTGCAGGTTCGCGGAGTGGTGGTAGCGTACACCGCCAGATCTTTGCAGGATGATTGGATGGCTGAGGTAAAAGGCACGTGCTCAAGGGTTGATGTGATGGGGATAGAGCACGGGTTATAATTTTATATGCACGCGGTTATCAGTTTTATTATATGCGCGGGGTTATAAATTATATTATATGGCTTTGAATTTAAGCACATAAAGGCTTTAACCCAATAACATGACTTACGCATGGTTATATAGTATTTATATAGAAAAACACGCGGGAGTCGGTAAAATAAAGGGTTTAGGCAGGGTTTTGTGTAAAACGGAGGAATGGGGTTTGTTATAGACATTTTTGTGCCTTACAGCATTGAGCATGAAATGTCCATAATCTAAGGGATCCAAAGTCCCTAAACATGTTGTTCCTACCCCTAAAGGAACAAGGTCAACAAATTACAGCTTCTCCCAGAAGTTCTCCACCAGAAACTACTCAAAATTGGTCAAAACTGGATCAGTGCACCCTCAACACAGAGGTTTTGACATTCAGCACAGGTTGTACACACGGGAATTGCGTTTCAGTGCACCTAAATACACTGTGAGGGTGCGCTGATCAGGAAAAGACAAGTGGCGGAGACAGTTTGCGAGGTGGATGATCATGGAATCTTCTAGAAACTTCTCATGGGACACTTGCCTCTCAAAATCGCCCAAGGATGAGTAAGAGATCAATGAGATCTCCAAGTGGCATCAAGAACTATCAGAGAGAAGACACTAATCAAAAACCCAGAGCTGACTCACACCTCTACAAATATCTATATATAGATCTCTCATCCCAGAGATCCGGAGGTTGGAGGCTGGAATTTTGTTATTGCAAAGAATTGCTGTTGGTTTGAGATTGGAATCATTGGGTGCTTAATGCTTTGAGGGAAGGTGAAGATAGGAATTTCATTTGCTGGGAAGGAGATGCTGGATTGGAGCCCTCTGGGTTGTATCTCTTCCTGAACCTTGTTATTCATCAATAAAGCTATCTTGGTTTCTCCTATATACTGGTGTATCTTTGATGTGTGATTGCATTAGTATGTTTAGTTTATTTCTAATCCTGAACTAGTTATGAATATGAATCTATGTCTTTGTGTAGTGTTCTCTTCTTCTGATCTTGTAGAAACCTCTTGAAGTTGGGTGAGCGAGAAGGCAAGTAGCTGGGAACTCCCAAAGAGAAGAGAAACCAGATCGAGGGACAAACGGAAGACACCAGTTAGTCCATCCATCTCTCTTCATTCTTAATTCATAAAGGAAGAATACTAGAGTAGCTGTTTCTGTTTGTTGCTAAGGCACTGTCACACCTTAGGTGGATAGGATCGTCCTGCATAGGCATTTTTCCCCACAACAAATTGGCGACTCCACTGGGGACTTCTATTTAGTCATTTTATTTGTGTTTCTATCATTGTTTGTTTCATAGACTCAACAGCAACAATCGAACTGCATCTGCTATTCTCAGATGCAAAGTAGACATATGCTGCTTTGATCCAATCACTGGATTTGTCTATGATCTGAACAATGGACTCACAAATGATTTGATGATCCTTTGTGATAGATCTTAGCCCTTCTTCAAAGCATCCCTTTGATTGTACCTTGCTTGTTGCTTTTATTTGGCCTGAAACCGTATATTAATCAGCAAACTGTGACCCAGAACCCAGTGAGAAACTCTCGTTTCTCCTTCAGCGCAGACCCTGTGAAGAGGTTCTGCATTTCACCGCAGGTCCCGTGAAGGCTACCTGCACTGAATGTCAAAAACCCTGTGTTGAGGGTGCGCTGATCTAGTTAGGCCTTGTGCAGCTGGGGTTCTATGCTCTGTTTTGCCTTATTTTGATCTCTGATTTTTGCAGCCTGTAACCAGCATAGGTACCTGTCTGATAACTCCTTTTCTCTGCTTAAATTCCGCCTCCTTTTGTACAAAAGACTGTGAGTGTTTTTTATGTGTTTGTGGCGTCATTTACAGTTTTCCTTTGCAAGAGTGAAATAGTCGTCCTGTAGCCCTTGATTCAAATCTGTTGATTGTGATCTTAGGAGAGAGTTCATTGGCTGTTTACAGTTGATTATACATTTACTTTTGCTTTTGGTTTGAGTTTGTCTCTTTTAAGTGTCGAAACAAGTGTTCATTTCGAAAATCGTTAAGTGTTGTAATCTCTTCTACCCTTTCTGATTTCGAAAAAGTAAACTTGTTTGTATTTGTCATTTAAAAGCAAATTCAAAGTTGTACAAAAAGCTTTCTTTTTAGGCATCAATACTAAGAAAGCGGAAAACAAACACCTGCATTGTGCATTTTGCATCTTGATAGTTTGCATGCTTGATTTAGGAAAAGTGCATTAGAGTGTGCTGATTGCTCTTTGAGAAAAGATGGTGTCTTTCTTTTCCCTTTGTAGCTAGGATTTTCATAGTTGAAAAGATATAAAGCTTGCTTATCATCTTTAGACTGCATTTAGGAATTGTATCATACATCTCGTGGTGAACCTCAAAAGGCAAACTTCTAAAAAAGATCAACCTAAAATAAATTGAATGAACTTAACAATGCTTTGTAACTTAACGCACAACATAGAGGTCTAGGCTAGAGACGTGTTCCGGCGTCGTAAATCCTGGTGACTGTCGATCTCGTTGATGGTGGGTGATTCCTCCTGAGGGACGATAGCGCCAGTACGGATTGTGCTCCCACGTACCATCGAATATATATTGGGAGACCCCTATAGGCATAAAACCTTTATCCTTAGGAAGCCGTGTCGGCCGCCCTACTGATCGAAATGCACTAAACACAGCATTCAGGAAGATCGACCGCCCGTACCTTAAAAAGTATTCTGCGGTTTTGCGAAAAGTTTGGCACACCCTCTACCTAGAACTCCAGAATAGTTCCTTTTGGCCTTTTTCAGACTCTATAACGGAAAAAGTCCATCCGAGCATTTGTCACTTCGGGCTCGTTAAAACATCGAAGGAGACTAGAGTCATATTTTGCTTTTTCTCGACTCTTTAAAATTGAAAAAGCAAGTTGTGTCCAAGCGTCGTTAAAATTTATTTTAAATGGAATAATCATCACCTTTTCCTCGTTGATCTTCGAAGTTATTCTCCCTTCATCACAAGTTCTTGTAGAATCGCTAAGAAATCTTTTGGATAGACTAGATATGTCTGAACAACCGTCGACATCTAGGACTGTGTCATCCGACACAGTAGTGGCGCAGCCTCCTACTGCTACTCCAACGATGTTCAATGGTATACCATCTGTCCCGGCAAGTTATCAACAACAAGCTGGGGTCCCACCAGGGACTGCTTCGACGACATGGTTAGTTCCTATTTCTTCATCCGAATTATCATCTGGTTTTTCTTATGTTGAAACTCAACAAATTGATCCAATGTGTCTTCAAAGGCCAATCTACCCTTTAAGTACTAGATTGCCACCATATGGAGGGCAATATGCCTTTTCATTGTTCCCTCCCAGAGAACAACCATATGAGAGTTTACAACAAAGTTCAGGTCAAACTGGAATTACATCCAACGGTTGGGTACCAATACTGCCTCAGCAACCAAGGGTTGTATATTTAATGCAACCAGTCCACCCTCTGTCGAATATTCCCACTATACCTACTATGGTGACTGCGTCGAAAGTACAAGCGCTACCTGTTGTATGTCAACCCCAAGTTTCTCAGGTTGCAATACAATAGCCTCTTGTCTCAACGACTCAATCACAACCTCAAGTTGGTGACTCCTTATCTGGAGCGACTCAGGCTCAAACAAGTACTATGACTTCTCATCTTGGTCAATCATCCAGTATTGGACAACAGAAAATGGTCCAACAACCAGGGCTGGTTCAATCTCAACAATCGCCATTCCAACAATCATATCGAGGACCTGAGCAACAAGTCTTTGTAAGTAATGGGCAACCATATTATAGTGGTTATGCCCATCAACCTTGTCAAAGTTGCTAGCATTATGTTGGTATGCAAAGACCCACTACTCAGGTGATTCCATCTTATCCTGGGTATGCTTCGCCTAACCTGAATCAACAATTGCCCTTTGTAGCAGCTCTAGAATTACCAGATCTAAACCGGCTGACGAATGATCCAATTGCTTATGCCCCTTGGTGGCCAGCGATTCCGCATAAACTTCCGTCAGATATTCCTAAATTTAATGGAAATCCAGGTGAAGATCCATCGAATCACGTGATGACATTTCATCTATGGTGTTCATCAAACACCCTAAACGATGATTCGATAAGGCGTCGCCTTTTTCAGAGGACGTTAACGGGTCCAGCGGCAAAATGGTATATTGAATTTCCTAGAGCTTCGTTTGACAACTTCAGTACCTTAGCCACGACTTTCTTAACCCATTTTCAATTACCGATAAGGTATGAAACGGGAACGGAACTCCTAACCAACTTCAAACAGACAACGGCCACTCACATATCTGATCATATACATGAGTGGCGACGTCGTCGTATGATGGTAAAAACGTACGTTCCCGATCAGCTATTAGTTGAATGGTTTATCAAATCCTTACTTCCTACAATCACGGAAGATGTGGCAAAGGGGGGAGTCGTAACAGAAGAGCAAGTCATCGCTCGTGCGCAATATCTAGACTTGGTCTATACTCAGTCTGGCACGCTCTACGACAAAATACCTGACGCCCCTAGACCGGAATTCTCAATTCCTCCTCCTCCTAAACAAATAATGACTCTCATGCCATCGATGGCGTGATTGGCACGACAGACACGAAATCGACAAAGGCTACATCTAAAAGGGCCCGTAAGATTTCCAGTCAAAATGCAAATGAGGAACTTCTTGCCTCGGAAGTAAATGCCGCGTCGACCGACAAGGGCAAACAACTGAAGCAACCAGGGGGCAAGAAGAAAAAGAAAGGGAGAAAAAGGAAACCCCCTACGGGGTGTCATATATGCGATGAGGATCATTGGACGAGAGATTGTCCACATATAGCTAAAGTTAAGAAACTCTTTAAGAGTTCAAAAACCTTAGCAGTAATGATTGATCCGTTTCCAAGCCCGGGTACCAAACTGGTTGCTAATCAAAATGCTTCCCGATCCCAAGTGCTTATGTTGTCTATCTCAAAGCAGCAAAATGATGCTTTGGCAAGGAATAAAGATTACGGGAATCCACAGGTGTCGAATAACAAGGCTAATGAACAACCTAGTAGTTCGACAACAACTTTGACCAAAGTTGTGCCACCCACCATTCTTGAACAAATGATAAAGTCACCAAAGGGAGTAGTGTACAAGTCCACATTTAATCCTCGTGAAAAAATAGCATAGAATTATAATATAATAGAGGACCTGGCCCAATCGCCGTCCGCTATGTCGACGCTTGAGGTACCGCAAAATTGCCTCTCCCAAGAGCAAGCTTTATTATCAGCAATAGGTGAAATTGACCCAATGGACTCCAATCTTCTGGCCTTTGATCATAAAGGATATGACCCTCAGTTACCAGCTCAACTAGCTTTCCTTATTCAAGTGAAAGCCCTCAACAAAACTGTTCATCGAACAATTATTGATGAGGGGGCATCTACGTGTATTATGTCGATGAGTTGCTGGAAGAATTTAGGCTCACCACCCTTGTCGAGATCGTCAACAACGTTAAAAGCATTTGATGGACGATCATACACTCCATACAGGATTTTAAGTAACTTGCAAGTTGAACTAGGGGGCAAAACAGTTGGAATTGATGTTGAAGTAATTGATGGAAACCTCGATTACAACATCCTACTGGGAAGGCCCTGGATATATGCCATGGCCGCAGTTGTGTCGACCTACTTCAGGAAGATTGCATTTCCTCCCCGACAATTCACAAGTTACGGGAAGCATTCCAATGATCCATGGAAGCAATCATTCGCTTCAAAATATTGGAGTAGGTCTCCTAAAAGACCCTGCCTTAATGGGTACTTTTGCCCTACCGCCTGCAAGTAATCTGGCGGAAGTGGCCACAGTGGAAACCTACAATATGAAATCTTCTATATCTAATGGATTCGGAAGATTCCTAAACATTTTGTCAGCGTGGATCATCGCCCTAATAGAAATACTGTAAATACAGTGGGCTCCGAGGACGGTTCTAATCTCGTGTCAACCTCGTTAAAAAATGAAACAAGGAGTCATGAGGATAGTTCTTTTACTGTGTCAACCTCATTAAAAAATGAAACAATCTCCTTTCCAAATCTCAAAGGTAAACCTTCATTCCAACCACCAAGTTGAATGCAATGAAGCTTGGGGGGCATGCACCTTGATTTGCGTTATTATGCTGGGGGCATGCAAACTTATCACGAGCAGTGTTACTGTAGGGTTCAAGCTCGTTAAAAAATAAACATAAGATCGAGCAAATGTTTCCACCCGCGTTTAAGCTCGTTAAAAAATGAACTATTCCGGTAAATAACCACTGTGAATGTAATATCATCAACCATTAAAGCCTTGGTCGTGTTTGCCCATCACCTCCACTTTTCCATTGGCCGATCGTTCACCTCCATATGATTGTTTACCCATTTTGAGGAACAGATGCGAAGAGTGATTTCGCTAGCCATCCTTGTGACACTGCCGTGATTGGAAAATTCCAACCCTTACCTGGAATCAGCTGCTAACCCGTTTTATCACTCGTTCCTCAAAAGACGAGTCTTCTTTAAGCTCTTTTCATTTGACTCGTAAAATATGAAAAGATTGCCGAGTTTTGGCCTTCCAGCTCGTTAAAGCGACTGGAAGTGCTATCCCTCCTCTAGATTTTAATCTTTTTGGACATGAGGGATTATTGCACAAAAAGATCGAGCGCTTGTTTTGTTCGGCTCGTTAAAACTATCGAAAACTCATCCCTTCTGTATTGTTTTATACTTTTTCGGACTTAAGGGATTAGATGACGAAAAAGGACTTTCAGAGTTGACTTTACGTACCTTTTCAGACTCTGTAAAAATGAAAAGGACCGAGTTATCTTTGTCGTTAGACTCGTTAAAAGAATTAAATAGCGACAAACTTGTCTTTAGGCGAGAACGAGTTTCACTATCGCTAGGCTCGTTAAAACATAGCGATGGGCTTGCCCGAAGGGCAAGTTATAGAACAAGCATATGTTATCCTCCTCAAGCTTGACAAAAATAAAGAGGTACTGGTCAGCAATGATTGGGGAAAAATTGGGAGAAACTCAAGAAAACTTTGATGGTAGCAAGTCGCTCTTGAACATGACACTTTTCCTCCGTACCACAGTCGGGTTGGGTTGTTTCATTCACCGGTCACATCACCATGGTCTCGCCATACCATACATATTTGGGGTAATGCTACCGATCCATCGCATAAGTGTCGCCATATGTTCAAGAGAAGTCGTTCAGAGAAGTCAACCGTGTCCCATCCACTGCCATACATTATCCTTCATCCTTTCATGACCGCCACCCTGAATCATATGTCATCAGATCGTTTTCACCTCCATCAAAATCATTTGCTCCATTCTGTGTCGCTAATGTGGGATTCATTAAGGCCCTCCTTTGACGGATCACTTCTTGTCGACATCGGCTCATTATCCAAGAAGTTGATCTAGGAACAAGCCCTTCAGTTCTTTGAAGCTTGGATGCCTCAATGGCAAGTTTCTCACTTCCGGCGACAGGTATACATCAATGACCTTCGACCGAAAGATTTTGCGTGGTGTTTGACGCCAAGTCCTTTATTCACACCACGTGAATTGTACTGCAGTACCTTGAGGGTCATTATCATTATCGGTGATTCCTCTCGTGCTTGTTAACGGTTTACCTCATTGACCAGTAATCAAGCGATGTATTTCCGTGTTCGACTTCAGAACATTTCTCACATGGATCGACTTGTACTTAGAGTGAAGATCGAATGATTTTGAAGACCCCAGATCTAGTTTCATCCATCCGGGCTGCGATATATATTCAGGAAAAGTAAAAACATTGACATGTACATCATTGCAGTAGATAATCATCCTACACAAAGGATGATAATTTCATCAAAATTATCAGTCTACCATCAGACGATTGTCTGTTCTATGTACAGAAAAATGAATTTATAAAGCTGAGCATGGGAATGCCTGCCTCAGCTAGATCATGAAAGCAGTATGAAAAATAATGTATTGTATTGTATTGTATTACAGGTCTCCGCCCAGCAATGACTGAACTTTGGATCCTCCTGATAAAGCATTTCACCCGATAAACGGCCTCATACTTTAGGGGGCAACTGTTATAGACATTTTTGTGCCTTACAGCATTGAGCATGAAATGTCCATAATCTAAGGGATCCAAAGTCCCTAAACATGTTGTTCCTACCCCTGAAGGAACAAGGTCAACAAATTACAGCTTCTCCCAGAAGTTCTCCACCAGAAACTACTCAAAATTGGTCAAAACTGGATCAGTGCACCCTCAACACAGAGGTTTTGAAATTTAGCGCAGGTTGTACACACAGGAATTGCGTTTCAGTGCACCTAAATACACTGTGAGGGTGCGCTGATCAGGAAAAGACAAGTGACAGAGACAGTTTGCGAGGTGGATGATCATGGAATCTTCTAGAAACTTCTCATGGGACACTTGCCTCTCAAAATCGCCCAAGGATGAGTAAGAGATCAATGAGATCTCCAAGTGGCATCAAGAACTATCAGAGAGAAGACACTAATCAAAAACCCAGAGCTGACTCACACCTCTACAAATATCTATATATAGATCTCTCATCCCAGAGATCCGGAGGTTGGAGGCTGGAATTTTGTTATTGCAAAGAATTGCTGTTGGTTTGAGATTGGAATCATTGGGTGCTTAATGCTTTGAGGGAAGGTGAAGATAGGAATTTCATTTGCTGGGAAGGAGATGCTGGATTGGAGCCCTCTGGGTTGTATCTCTTCCTGAACCTTGTTATTCATCAATAAAGCTATCTTGGTTTCTCCTATATACTGGTGTATCTTTGATGTATGATTGCATTAGTATGTTTAGTTTATTTCTAATCCTGAACTAGTTATGAATATGAATCTATGTCTTTGTGTAGTGTTCTCTTCTTGTGATCTTGCAGAAACCTCTTGAAGCTGGGCGAGCGAGAAGGCAAGTAGCTGGGAACTCCCAAAGAGAAGAGAAACCGGATCGAGGGACAAACGGAAGACACCGGTTAGTCCATCCATCTCTCTTCATTCTTAATTCATAAAGGAAGAATACTAGAGTAGTTGTTTCTGTTTGTTGCTAAGGCACTGTCACACCTTAGGTGGATAGGATCGTCCTGCATAGGCATTTTTCCCCACAACAGGGTTTATAAAGGTTATCGGGGCTTTATAAAGGTTAACAAAAATAATGAAGATAGGGAGAATAAAGAGAATGAAAGGGAAGGAGGGAATGGAGGTGTGGGAGTTATAAGGAGAAAAGGGAAAATGAATGGGAAGGATGAAATAAACTGCCGCAAACCCTTTGCAACCCAAAACAGCACTGCCTGACCTGATTTTATCCATCAAATGTTAAAGAACATAGCAGAGCTAACATTGGCTCCTTCTGGGGATGAGATCCTTCCTGTGAGGTCTCAAGAACCTACAGACCAATGCCTTTCTAGCCTAAAACAAATTATCCAATATTCTGAGTGTTCAATTGGGCATGGAGTCTACTGCATCTATACTAAAACCGATAAAAACACAATATTTACAGCTTTAAGGCCAAAAGGCCTTAAACAACATAATTTTTTAGAAAATGCCCATTGACTTGGCCATCAAAAACTGCCTCTCCTCCCATACTTTTTAGTATGAAGGTGTTTTTCCCTTGAACCTGTGAAATAATGAAATGCACTGTCCAAAAAGCATCAAATTTCCCATGATTGCATTTCATTTCCTTCAATGCATCCCACTCCAAAACCAAGTCTCCAACCTAAAAATTATTTGTTTTTGCCTTTTTGTCAAAGGCATCCTTGATATTTTTCTGATGTGTTGTAGCCTTTTCAACTAGTTGTTCTCTAATCTGATGTAACTCTGCCAAATCAATGATTCTCTTTGCCATTTCTTCTTCCTCATTCTTCTATTCTTGAAGGAATTTTTCCACAGGGAGATTTAGTTGAATTGGAAATACAGCTTCAATGCCATACACCATCTTGAAAGGAGAATTCCCTATGGATTTTTTAATGGTCACTCTATTAGCCCACAATGCATACTTGAGCTTTGAATGCCAATTCTTTTTATTGTCCTCTAACAGCTTCTTAATCATCCTTATCAGACTTTTATTAGAGGATTCTGCTAGACTATTTCCTTGAGGATAGTATGAGGTGGATTGATTTCTCCAATGAAATCCAAGCCCCACTGCTGAAAAGGTCCCTTTGCATGAATTGGTTTTAAGGGCAGAGACTTCAACTACTATTTTCCTTCAAATCTATGGCACCTGTCACGAGATCTAACAAAAGAAAATACATCAGAAAATAAAGTGGGCCAATAGTACCCAACTCTTAGGATTTTATGGGCTGTGGTCTTCCAATAATGGTGCCCTCCACACATGTTGTTATGAAACTGTTGCATACCTTCTTTTGATTGTTCTTTGTCCAGACACCTTAAAAGTATTCCAGATGGATCCCTCCAATAGAGCATATTTTCAATAATGCAATATTTTGCTACTCTAAGTTTTAAATTTCTAGCTTGACTTTGCGTAAATCCGGAAGGGATTTCTAGCTTCAACAAGAAATCAATTATTTCATCTTACTAGTTACATGAAGCTAGATTCTTAGCCACTGACTGCTTTCTCTCTGTTTCAGCTATTTTTTCCTCCTCTGCCTGACTATTTTCTGCAATTGTGCATAGGAAATCAATGTCTAATGATCTACAATTTTCTTCAGCTAATAATTTGGCAAGACCCTGACCTCTGACCAGCTTGGTGGGCATCAACTCTATATTAAATTCTATCATGTTTGCAATCCATTTTTCCCTTCTTCCATCAACATCAAGTTGTGTTAAGACATATTTTATTGCAGTAGAAGGTACATATGCAATTATCTTTGAATGCAAAATATAAACTCTGAAAGCTTTTAAGGATTTGATAAGAGCATATGTCTATTTTTCAATAATATCATACCTCAGTTCAGCATCGCTCAAGTTCTTGCTGAAAAATGCTACTGGATGTTTTGAACCTTCTTCATCTTGCTGCAATAAAACTGCTGCAATGGTGTCTTCAGAGGCAAAAGAAAATATGTGGAACTCCTTGCTGTAGTCTGGACTTATTAATGTGGGAGCCTCCATAATAGCTTTCTTAATTGACTCAAATGATTTCCTTGCTGTATCAGTCCATCTTACCTCTGCTCCTTTCTTCAACATGGAGGTAACATGCTTCACTAGTTCTGCAAAATTTGGAATAAACCTCCTTACAAAATTAATTTTGCCCAGAAAAGATTGGATATCCTTCTTTGATCTAGGGACAAACAAAGTCTGAATTAATTTGACTCTTTCTGGATCAATCTGAACACCTACAGCAGACGTAATATGTCCTAACATCTTGCCTTCATTTAAAGCAAATTGATATTTTTTAGGATTGACTGAAATTCCAAGCCACCTGCACTTCAAAAACACTTTTTCCAAATGTTGTAAATGATTTTGATGGTTGCTGGAGTAAACTGTTATATCATCAAGGTATATAAGGACAAATTTATCTTTCTCCCCCACAAATGCTATATCCAGAGCTCTCTGAAATGTTGCTCCTGCATTCATCAATCCAAAAGGCATCTTAGCATACATAAAAGTGCCCCAAGGAGTGTAAATGCAGTCTTTCTTGATCATCTGGGTGCACAAAAATCTGATTAAAGCCTGAAAAACCATCGAAGAAAGACATTACTTTAGCTCCTGAGAATTTTTGCAGCAAATGCTCCATCTTGGGCAGAGGATAGTTGTATTTCTTGGAGCATTTGTTTAAGTTTAGGAAATCAACACATAGTTTGATTTCTCCACTTTTCTTCCTCACCACCACTAGATTGGCTACCCATTTGGAATATCTAAGAGGAACTATAATCTTGGCAGCCAACAATTTTTTAATTTCTTTTTTCAATCAGTGGGAGAACCATAGGATTTATTGGTCTTAGTTTCTGTTTGAAAGGCATTGTGTCTTTCTCCAGAGGGATTTTATGCTAAATTATGTTCTTGTCATAAGTTTTTAGGTCACTATACTCCTAGGCAAGCACATCAGCAAATTGCCTCATTAAATTGCAGTATTCAGCACTTTGATCAGCAGACAAATGAGTAGACAAATTCACATACCTAGGCTGACCTGGACTTCTTATATCATACTTACAGACTGTTGATTGTTCTTTTTGGGCAGCCTTGTAAGGCACATCATTATGGTCAAACAACCTTTCTAGAGGAATTAGACCCTTTGGAATATGGTTACTAGGAAGCTAGACAATGTTGTTCTTACCAATCTTATTTCTAAGCTGGGGCTGGTGGCTTTCTTCCAAGGATTCATTTTCTTGGTCAATTTTCATTTCAGAAAACTCATCATTGACTTGAAGGAACCTATTCAACTCATTATCATCTTCAAAAGTTTTCCAATGGTGGACATTGTCAGGAAATGATGGTCTATACTTCACTTGGACTTCATACACTAGTTTGGGAGGCATGGGAAGTATAAATAGACTAGAAGACACAGCAAGGGAATCAGCAAGCTGATTTTGGGCTCTAGGATTGTATGAAATGCAGAAATAATCAAAAGAATCTTTGATTCTTCATACCTCATCTCTATATGCTTTCAGCCTTGGGTGCTTTGTTTGAAATGTTTTATTCACTTGTTGAACGATTAGATCAGCATCTCCAAATACCTTCAGACTCTTGATTCCTCTGTCTTTTGCTACATTAAGGCCTAACAGCAAAGCCTCATACTCTGCTATATTGTTTGTGACTTGGAAAACCAGCTTAAAAGACAGCTGAATGCTTTCTTTCTCTGGAGACACTAGCACCACCCCTACTCCTGCAGTCTCCTTGGAACATGCTCCATCAAAGAACATATCCCAAACCTGACTTCCTTACTCTTCTTTGGCCTGAACTGTTAGTTTCCTGATTTGCATTGAGGCCTTCTGAGATTCTTCTATTTGGAGGATACATGCTCCAAAATCAGTGTCCACTACATATATGGGATGATTTGTAGGATTCTTCTCATGACTGATGATGTATACCAACTGTGCCTCTCTATAAAATCTCCTGCTTTCTCCTCCAAAAACTGGGACAGTTGCATAAGATAGATCATTCTGTAATGTCCCACCTAGTCTCTTAATCCACCCTCTGGACAGCGGCATGCCAAACTTAGGAGGGACATCGGCTACCACAATATCCATCATCATACTCTTCATGGGTAGCTGAGTTAAGGTAATAGGCAGGTATTTAATCAATCCAAGACATTTCACCTTCCTTGAATCAAAAGAAAATAAATCATGATAGGATCTAGTGATATCAAGGCCTAACTGTTCCATGACAGCTTTAGGCATTAAATTGTGGCTGGCCCCTGTGTCTAGTAGGCAATTGTGGAGGATTTTGTCATGAATTGTCAATGAGACATAAAAATATGGGGAATTATTATCTGCATGTTCTATCATAGGACTAAGCACAATGGCAGGCTCGTCATATTGCAAATTGACAGAGTCAGTGGAGGTTTGTGTGGTTTCTAGCTCAAGGGCTTTAAGGATGGGCTTTCTAAACACTTCACCCCATACCATTTCAACCAGAGGCACATATATTTTAAATTTTTGGACCTCTGACTCAAAGATGAAAGAGGAGGACAGCTTATCAAAACCTCTTACCTCTTGAACTGGAGCTTTGAGGATGACTGGATCAGTTGCTAATCTTCTTTGTTTGACATTCTGTGATTCTTCTTGGACAACAGCTCTTTGGGTAGGATTCTCCTTAGCATTTTTTGCGTTGGACCTTAAATTATATCTCTGCTACTGTTCAGTTTGTAGGACAGATTCTCTATCCCATTCTTGCTTGTCTTACTGCTGCAGCAATGCTTCTTCATAAGCAGCCAAGGTCAAAAATGCAGCATTGTCTTTATCCTCCATACAATGAATTTCATCCTCATTCTCTTCGAATCGTTCCTCCTCCATGACTACATTTTGGAAATGAGCTTTAACTTTCTGATCTTCTTTTGAATCTTCACCCCTCTACATAATTTGTAACTGCTCATTTTCTCTTTTGAATGGATTGGGGTTTCTTGGAGAAAATGTGTTATGCTACCTTGTTTTCCTTGAATTCTGTTCAACTTTCAACTTAGAAATTTCAGCAACCAATGACTCTATCATCTTAGTAATTTTATCTAATTTAGGCTCTAAAGATGATGTAGAAGAAGTAGAAGTCTTACCTCTCTGCCTCCTTTTGTCAGCTTGATTTTTGAGTTTTTCTGCAGCCATGATATTAGACTCTACTTCTAGTGCTGCAGCCTGCATATTAGCTAGAGTAGCACATCTTATTTCTCTCAATAATAGGTAGAAATCAGAGTCAAAAGCATTGGCATAAGTGAGTTTGGCAGAGGTGGGGGTAGGCTTTACCTCAGCTGGTATCTTACTATACATTCGATTGAACCTTTTATTAAAATCAGGCAAAGATTCACGATTTTCCCTCTTCAGATTACGAAACTCAGTATGATAATACAACAAGTCCTTTTTATCTCCCCAGTGCTTCAAAAATGCATCATCTAATGCTTCAATATCAGTAATAGATCTCTGGGGTAATTCTATAAACTACTTCCTAGCCTCTCCATCAAGGCTCTGGACAAAAATTCTCATCCACACATCATTTTCACTTATATCTAAATTATCAGCATAACTGTAAAAAGCTTCAAGGTGTTCTTCTGCCATTACTCCCTTTGTGCCAGTGAATTTAGGCATATATTTCTAATATTCTCCCATAGGCATAGGAATTAGAGGAACAGACAAGACCAAAGGTCCATATCTAGTAGCAACAATTCTTTCTATCTTCGTAGTTGCTTGCTGCCCTGCCATGATTGGAATATGTGGAGGAACAATAGCAGATTGTATGACAGGGAGTAATGTGATGGATGGAAGAGATAAAGGGATGTTTTGGAGTGAATGGGAACCTTTATTTGGACTGAGTTTCAAAGGGGGACTAATTGCACAAGGGGCTGAATTAATCTCTGAATGAATTTCCTTATTAACAGTGCTGATTTCTAAATCTTCAAACTATACATCTTCAACTATGACTTTGTCTTTTAGAGATGAATGAGATTTCTTAGGCTTACCTGATCCTGATGCCCCTTTTTGTGATGATTTCTTCTCTTTGACAGTCCTCTCAGGTTCAGGCACTGATTCAGTAGGTGATTTCTGAGGATTTCTTCGAGTATGTCTCACAAACTGAGCCAGAACTTCAATGTGGAGTCACCAAAGGATGGTCTTCCTCCAATGGAATCGCCAGATAGATGATTACACCCAAATACTGTGTTCAAACCTTATCTATCATCAAATCCTGAAGCTGTGCCATTCTCCCAAGGAAGCTGAGCTTCAATTCTCCTCTCCCCGGAAACGGCGCCAATTAAGTTTATCATCCCAAGAAACTCTCCTAGGTTGTATATCAGAGGTGCTCAGGAACATTACAAACTTAACAAAATGTTGGAAAATGGTGGATGAATGAAGGAAATGCTGCATATTCAAGCCAGATAACCACTTCTACTATGATTAAACCTAGACATGGGTGAACATCTCCAGACTACAAGGCTTTAGACCACCAATTGCTCACAGTTTAAGGAAAATGTGATGATGAAGAATATTGATCACACCAGCAGATGCACAAGACCCTATGATGGCCAGGTGCAACTAGTTTTGAGGTCTGTAAATCTATTTCTTAACGCACAGATTGGATGACAACTCTCTGGCATTAAAACAACAGAAACCTGCATACATATTCAATAATACTAACTAGATTCTAACAGAGAGGTAGGATGACAGCCCCTCTACTACTAAACATCAAGAGAAAATGGAGAATGCATACAAGCATAGCCTAGAACAAAGAAGAAGAAGTGGAAAGTGAGTAATTAACATCAAAAGAAGCTTGTATTGGCTAAAAATGAACACCAGAAGCTGTAGGTGACATAGTATTTACAGTCTCTAGAAGTTGAAGCTTACAACAATATAACACTCATAAACCTCATTAGATCTTGATTTTCAGTATATATAGAGTTTGTTCAAAAAAAATCTCTACAGACCCATGCATGGAGGGGTCATAATTGACCACCAATTACATTTACAATTAGATATGGTCTCTGATACAATTTGATTGTTTTTAATGGACAAAATGGCCTTTCTGTTGCTCTGCTGTACTCCACGAACAATTGAAGTATTATCTGAATATATTTCAGTAATTGCTTCAGTCATTGAGCTGCTCGAGGATCGTTCTTCTCGTCCTTGACAGTGCTGTTCTTTAAATGTAGTTGCTGAGGATTAAATGTGCAGATCATTGGGTCATCTCTTCCTTCTTCGCATGCATGGAACAGACCAAAAACACTGAGAAATGCATTGAAAATGGACGAAGAGCCGAGAAAGAATGTTGGCCGTTGGATGGCTCAGATGGACGACCTAGATTTGATGGCGGGAGGCGATGAGAAGGCACAGAGGCGAGATGGATTATAGGTCGTCAGATCATGTGAATGAACGGTGGAGATTCAATTTGAGAGGTTATTGGGAGTGAACAGGATCGGTTGAACGAGGGCCGTTGGATCGCAGGTGGCAGATCTAATGGCTGACAGGAGTGGAAGGTGCGCGACAATTAATAGGTAGGGAGCCATACCAGAAGGGCGGTAAGCGGTTTCCCCACATCGTTTTACAAGAAAGGTGGTTTCCATATGAAATGATGCGATGCAATCAGGGTGAGACACGTGACCGGCCGGAAACCGCTTCCCCGTGGGTTATTGGACATGCAGGTTCGTTGAGTGGGGGTAGCGTACACCGTCGGATCTTCGCAGACAGAGCGCACGTTATAATTTTATATGCACGCGGTTATGAGTTTTATTATATGCACGGGGTTATCAATTTTATTATATGGCTTTGAATTTAAGCGCATAAAGGCTTTAACCCAATAATAGGACTTACGCATGGTTATATAGTATTTATATAGAAAAACACGTGGGAGTCGGTAAAATAAAGGGTTAAGGTGGGGTTTTGTGTAAAATGGAGGAATGGGGTTTATAAAGGTTATCAGGGCTTTATAAAGGTTAACAACAATAATTAAGATATGGAGAATAAAGATAATGAAAGGGAAGGAGGGAACAAAGGTGTGGGAGTTATAAGGAGAAAAGGGAAAATGAACGGGAATGATGAAATAAACTGCTGCAAACCCTTTGCAACCCAAACTAGCACTTCCTGACCTGATTTTATCCATCAAATGTCAATGAACATAGCAGAGCTAACACTGGCTCCTTCTGGGGATGAGATCCTCCCTCTGAGGTCTCAAGAACCTGTAGACCAATTCCTTTCCAGCTGAAAACAAATTAGCCAAAATTCCAAGTGTTCCATTTGGCATGGAGTCTACTGCATCTATACTAAAACCGATAAAAACACAATATTTATAGCTTTAAGGCCAAAAGGCCTTAAACAACATAATTTCTCAGAAAATGCCCATTGATTGGGCCATCAAAAACTATCTCTCCTCCCATACTTTTCAGTATGAAGGTGTTGTTCCATTGAACCTGTGAAATAATGAAAGGCCCTGTCCAGAAAGCATCAAATTTCTCATTATTGCATTTCTTTTCCTTCAATGCATCCCACTTCAAAACCAAGTCTCCAACCTAAAAATTATTTGTTTTCTCCTTCTTGTCAAAGGCATCCTAGATCTTTTTCTGATGTGTTGCAGCCTTTTCAACCATCTGTTCTCTAATGTGATGTAACTCTGCCAAATCAGTGATTCTCTTTGCCATTTATTCTTCCTCATTCTGCTCTTCTTGAAGGAATCTTGCCGCAGGGAGAGTTAGTTGAATTGGAAATACAACTTCAGTGCCATACACCAGCTTGAAAGGAGAATTCCCTATGGATTTTTTAATGGTCACTCTGTCAGCCCACAGTGCATACTTGAGCTTTGAATGCCAATTCTTTTTATTGTCCTCTAAAAACTTCTTAATCATCCTTATTAGACTTTTATTAGAGGAATCTGCTAGACCATTTCCTTGAGGATAGTATGAGGTGGATTGATTTCTCCAATGAAATCCAAGCCCCACTGCTGAAAAGGTCCTTTTGCATGAATTGGTTTTAAAGGTAGGGACTTCAACTGTTGTTTTCCTTCAAATCTTTGTCACCTCTCACACGATTTAACAAAATCAAATACATCAGAAAATAAAGTGGGCCAATAGTACCCAACTCTTAGGATTTTATGTGTTGTGGTCTTCCATTAATGGTGCCCTCCACACATGTTGTTATAAAAATGCTACATAGCTTCTTTTGACTGTTCTTTGTCAAGACACCTTAAAAGTATTCCAGATGGATCCCTCCAGTAGAGCATATTTTCAATAATGCAATATTTTGCTGCTCTAAGTTTTAAAATTCTAGTTTGACTCTGAGTAAATCTTGAAGGGATTTCTAGCTTCAACAAGAAATTAATTATTTCATCATACCAGTTACATGAAGCTAGATTCTCGGCCACTGACTGCTTTCTTTCTGTTTCAGCTATTTTTTCCTCTTCTACCTGACTATTTTCTGCAATTGTGCATAGGAAATCAATGTCTAATGATCTGCAATTTTCTTCAGCTAATAATTTTGCAAGACTCTGATGTCTGACCGGCTTGGAGGGCTTCAGCTCTATATTAAATTCTATCATTTTTTCAATCCATTTTTCCCTTCTTCCATCAGCATCAAGTTGTGTTAAGACATCTTTTATTGCAGCAGAAGGTACATATGAAATTATCTTTGAATGCAAAATATAAACTCTGAAAGCTTTTAAGGATTTGATAAGAGCATATGCCTATTTTTCAATAATATCATACCTTAGTTCAGCATCCCTCAAGTTCTTGCTAAAAAATGCTACTGGATGTTCTGAACCTTCTTCATCTTGCTACAATAAAATTGCTGCAATGGTGTCTTCAGAGGCAAAAGAAAGTATGTGGAACTCCTTGTTGTAGTCTGGACTTATTAATGTGGGAGCCTCCATAATAACTTTCCTAATTGACTCAAATGATTTCCTTGTTGTATCAGTCCATCTTAACTCTGCTCCTTTCTTCAACATGGAGGTAACATGCTTCACTAGTTCTGGAAAATTTGGAATAAACCTCCTTACAAAATTAATTTTGCCCAGAAATGATTGGATATCCTTCCTTGATCTAAGGAAATACAAACTCTGAATTGCTTTGACTCTTTCTGGATCAGTCTGAGCACCTGCAGCAGACACAATATGTCCTAATAGCTTGCCTTCATTTAAAGAAAATTGAGATTTTTTAGGATTGACTGAAATTCCAAATCTTCTGCACTTCAGAAACACCTTTTTCAAATGTTGTAAATGATTTTGATGGTTGTTGGAGTAAACTGTTATATCATCAAGGTAGATAAGGAAAAATTTATCTTTCTCCCCCACAAATGCTATATCCAGAGCTCTCTGAAATGTTGCTCCAGCATTCATCAATCCAAAAGGCATCTTAGCATACATAAAAGTGCCCCAAGGAGTGGTAAATGCAGTATTTTCTTGATCATCTGGGTGCACAACAATCTAATTAAAGCTTAAAAATCATCCAAGAAAGACATTACTTTAGCTCCTGAGACTTTTTGCAGCAAATGCTCCATCTTGGGCAGAGGATAGTTATCTTTCTTGGAGCATTTGTTTAGGTTTTAGAAATCAACACATAGTCTGATTTCTCCACTTTTCTTCCTCACCACCACTAGATTGGCTACCCATTTGGAATATCTAAGAGGAACTATAATCTTGGTAGCCAACAATTTTTTAATTTCTTTTTCAATCAGTGGGAGAAACATAGGATTTATTGGTCTCAGCTTTTGTTTGAAAGGTATTGTGTCTTTCTCCAGAGGGATTTTATGTTGAATTATGTTCTTGTCATAAGTTTTCAGGTCACTATACTCCCAGGAAAACACATCCGCAAATTGCCTCATTAAATTGCAGTATTCAGCGCTTTGATCAGCAGACAAACGAGTAGACAAATTCACATATATAGGCTGACCTAGACTTCCTATATTATACTTACATACTGCAGATTGGTCTTCTTTTTGGGCAGCCTTGTAAGGCACATCATTCTGGTAAAACAGTCTTTCTAGAGGAATTAGACCCTTTGGAATATGGTTACTAGGAATCTGGACAATGTTGTTCTTACCAATCTTATTTCTAAGCCGGGGCTGGTGGCTTTCTTCCAAGGCTTCATTTTCTTGGTCAATTTGCATTTTAGAAAACTCATCAATGACTTAAGGAACCTATTCAACTCATTATCATCTTCAAAAACTTTCCAATGGTGGACATTGTCAGGCAAGGATGGTCTATACTTCACTTGGACATCATACACTAGTTTGGGAGGCATGGGAGGTATAAATAGACTAGCAGACACAGCAAGGGAATCAACAAGCTAATTTTGGGCTCTAGGATTGTATGAAATGTAGAAATAATCAAAAGAATCTTTGATTCTCCATACCTCATCTCTATATGCTTTCAGCCTTGGGTGCTTTGTTTGAAATATTTTATTCACTTGCTGAATGATTAGATCAGCATCTCCAAATACCTTCAGACTCTTGATTCCTCTGTCTTTTGCCACATTAAGGCCTAACAGAAAAGCCTCATACTCTGCTATATTGTTTGTGACTTGGAAAACCAGCTTAAAAGACAACTGAATGCTTTCTTTCTCTAGAGACGCTAGCACCACCCCTGCTCCTGCAGTCTCCTTGGAACATGCTCCATCAAAGAACATATTCCAAACCTTACTTGCTCTTCTTTGGCATGGACTGTTAGTTTCCTGATCTGCATAGAGGCCTTCTGAGATTCTTCTATTTGGAGGATACATGCTCCAAAATCAGTGTCCACTACATTTATGGGATGATTTGTAGGATTCTTCTCATGACTGATGATGTATGCCAACTGTGCCTCTCTATACAATCTCCTGCTTTCTCCTCCAAAACCTGGGACAGTTCCATAAGATAGATCATTCTGTAATGTCCCACCTAGTCTCTTAATCCACCCTCTAGACAACAGCATGCCAAACTTAGGAGGGACATTTGCTACCACAATATCCATCATCATACTCTTCATGGGAAGCTGAGTTAAGGTAATGGGCAGGTATTTAATCAATCCAAGACATTTCACCTTCCCTAAATCAAAAGGAAATAAATCATGATAGGGTCCAGTGATATCAAGGCCTAACTCTTCCATGACAACTTTAGGCATTAAATTGTGGCTGGCCCTTGTGTCTAGTAGGCAATTGTGGAGGATTTTGTCATGAATGGTCAATGAGACATAAAATGATGGGGAATTATTATCCGCGGGTTCTATCATAGGACTAAGCACAATGGCAGGCTCATCATCTTGAAAATTGACAGAGTCAGTGGAGGTTTGTGTGGTTTCTAGCTCAAGGGCTTCAAGGATGGGCTTTCTAAACACTTCAATCCTTACCAATTCAACCAGAGGCACAAATATTTTCAATTTTTTAACCTCTGACTCAAAGCTGAAAGAGGAGGACAACTTATCAAAACCTCTTACCTCTTGAACTGGAGCTTTGAGGATGACTGGATCAGCTACTGGTCTTCTTTGTTTGACATTCTGTGATTCTGCTTGGACAATAGCTCTTTGGGCAGGATTCTCCTTGGCATTTTTTGCGTTGGACCTTAAATTATATCTCTGCTGCTGTTCAATTTGTAGGACAACTTCTCTCTCCAATTCTTGCTTGTCTTGCTGCTGCAACAATGCTTCTTCATAAGTAGGCAAAGTCAAAAATGCAGCATTGGATTTATCCTCTGTACAGTGAATTTCATGCTCATTCTCTTCGAATTGTTCCTCCTCCATGACTACATTTTGGAAAGGAGCTTTAAATTTCTTATCTTCTTTTGAATCTTCACCCCTCTGCATAATTTGTAACTGCTCATTTGCTCTTCTGAATGGATTGGGGTTTCTTGGAGCAAATGTATTCTGCTGCCTTGTTTTCCTTGAATTCTGTTCAAATTTCAGCGTAGAAATTTCAGTAGTCAATGACTCTATCATCTTAGTAATTTTATCTAATTTAGGCTCTGAAGATGATGCAGAAGAAGTAGAAGTCTAACATCTCTGCCTCCTTCTGTCAGCTTGATTTTTGAGTTTTTCTGTAGCCATGATATTAGACTCTACTTCTAGTGTTGCATCCTTCATATCAGCTAGAGTAGCACATCTTCTTTCTCTCAATAACAGGTAGAAATCAGAGTCAAAAGCATTGGCATAAGTGAGTTTGGCAGAGGTGGGGGTAGGCTTCACCTTAGCTGGTATCTTACTATACATTCGATTGAACCTTTTATTAAAATCAGGCAAAGATTCACCATTTTCCCTCTTCAGATTACCAAACTTAGTATGATAATATAGCAAGTCCTTTTTATCTCCCCAGTGCTTCAAAAATGCATGATCTAATGCTTCAATATCAGTAATAGATCTCTGTGCCTTGGCGTATGAGGATAAGGAGTGATTTTTGGTTCAACCCTCACCTTACAGATTACTCCCAAGGAGTCATAAGACGATGTAAAACTAAGATTTAACTTCATCTATTTCAGGAATATCTCCACCTCCTTTGTTGCTCCTCGAGTGTTCACAAAGTAAGGGCCCACTTGCGCTTTTAGTTTGAACTATTATTTTTTATTTTTGGATAAAAAATGTAGCTCATCCGTATTGAACATATGTCTAACATACTCTAAATACAATATTATTACTAGTACAAACACTAGTAGGCGATATGGAAGGAGTTCACATCCATATCCTTATCTCTATGTAGTTCTTGTATAAGTATGAGTCTCAAACCTTTGACTATTCTGAAAGGTGTAAGACTTTCTCGATTTTTGGATATACCCTTGGTATGATGTCACTGCATAACAAACATAGATAAGTGTGAAGAAACTGGTCCACAAAATCTATATAGGTGTATTCCTCTGAATTCATTCTGACCAGTGAAGTCCAATGGATAAATAAAAAAGTGTTTCCCTACTTGTCCCTCTTCTACATTTGGAATTTGAATATATTTGTCTAATAATATAACCTAAGATAAACTAACACTGGCTGATACTTTAATTCTCCTTCATCTTTGAATTTCATGAACTTCTCATGAATTGCATTAGATAAGAATTGACTGTAATTGAAAAAAATTGAAGGTTTTTGTCCCACTGAGAAAACTGACAAGAATCCTAAAACTACTTCATCTATCCACTGGTCTGAATTATAACCAAGTAGTCAATTAACCATTACAACTACCTATTTTGACATTTCCAGGAAAATGGAAACAAGGTATGGGGGTTTGTTTTGGGTAACTCAACGTTTTCAGGGAGGAAACACTCAAAAATATGAGCTCTCTGGGGAAATGTAAGTTGTTTGTATAATTCCATGAACAAATCAGAGGAAAAGGCATGTAGGTATACTTGGGGATTTATTTTTAAAGTCTAGAAAATACTTTCAAGAGATATAGAGAAGATAACTTCGTTGTTCTGATCAATGACTGCTTTCTTGCTAGCAAGGTATCAGAGGTGACACCAGGTGGACAACTCATGGAAGAAATGGGTTTAGGGGAAAATGAATTGGGGGATAAGGGATTCCTAGATGCTTAGATCATCATTGTGGTTGAGGTATTTCTATTTTTCCCAATTGTGAAGTTCTTGTAGATCAAACTCACAATTAGTCTCAAAAATCTTGAATTGGGTGTCAATTAAAGGGGTTTTGTCAAGGCCTGGGACTAGGGGAATCATAGGGTTCTATTCAAACATATTTCCCTTTGCTTTTTGTGCAAACATTTTAAACTGAGGATGATTAGGAAGTAGGTCACCCAGTTTTACAAATTGGCAATATTATGTTGTGACAATGATTTACAAACAACATCTTCTCATTGTAAATTGACCCGCAACTACCTGCACATAGAATAACAACATAAAAGGGGAGAATGGTCAGCTCCGGTGGTAGTTTATAAAGAGAATGGCAAGGGATTATAATGGAATAATAATTATTACAGGTGTAGGGAAAAACATTAATTCAGAAATAGATGGCATGGGGGAAAATATTAATTCAAAAACCGATCAATTTAGCGGGAAGGAGTAAATGCACAACATTCAATTATCAGGTAAATTCGAACATTGAACAGTCGAATGGTACGGAAGGGTGTTGATGTGGAGAGGGACGAGGTGACAGTGACCTGGAGGATGGAGGAAGGACAAATGGTGAGGGGGAATAAGTGGAAGTGACATGGGGAGGTGACGGGCGGAAGAATGAAGGAGAGGACAATTTTCGAGGGAAGGTCTGAGCAGTAAGTTGTTTTGGGAGGGGACCACCAAAAAGGATAAGGAATTGACACAGAGCCTTAAAGGGTTTCGGTGGAATCCTCTTTTCGGGACCCCCCTTTTGTTAACTGTTGAGAGTGCCAGGGGGTTTGAAAGGTTCCTCCTGACATTGATCCTAGTGGAGGAGATCTCGATTGTCGATTCATGCGCACTTATTACAACTAAATGACAAATAATGTTGTATCATGTTGAAAGCATTATAACCAATTTTTTTTGAATAATTCTAACTTTTTGAACAAATTTTAAAAGTGGAATTTTAACTAGCTCACTATAGGGGCCTTTATTATATATATTTTTAAATTTCTTAATCTTTTAAATTTTATTTTCTTTTTTCTTTTATTCCCCTTTTTCTTTTCTTTTTTTCTTTTCATTTTCTATTTTTCATTTTTTCCTTTCCTTTTCTTTTTCTTTTCATTTTCTATTTTTCTATTTTTTCCTTTTCTTTCCTTTTTCTTTTCAACATAACAAATTCGAAATAATAAAATAAATATTTACAATATCCCAGTGGGATAAATACTTCTTCAAAATATAGGACTCCTATATTTATAGGACTGTAACATTATCTCAATTGGGGATGACATCCTCCCTGTGAGGATTCAAGAATATCATAGATCAATAGCCTTCTCCATTGGGCAAAATATGTTTATCACCAACTGAGACTAGTCTCTGTAAACTGAAAAATCAAAAAATATAGCAACAACTAATCTAAACATAGGGCCTTCACTCCGCACTTTAATTCCTGATAAAAACAAACAACACTTTCAGTATTAAAAATAGTGAAATGATATATACAATGATGTGTTTGTTACTAATTGACTTCAAGTGAAATATTGTTTGAGCAACCTGCAAAGTGAAATCGTAGGAAAGGGTGTGTTTTATTTGTAGAACATATTTTCAGTGATAAGGGTAAGGATGTTAAGGATGTAGAAGTCTTGAAGTGGTATTCTGTGTTACAACAATTTCAAGGAGTATTCCCAGTAGATATTTCAGAGTTGTCACCTCACAGGGAAGTGTACTTTTCTACTAAGTTTGAAATGAGGCAGCACCAGCATCAAAGGAACCTTATAGGATGAGCACACTATATTTAGTGGAATTTAAGTTGCAGCTGAAGGAAATTATTGAAAAGGGATACATAAGGCCAAGTGTATCACCTTGGGGTGCACCAATGTTGTTTGTGAAGAAGAAGGATGATACTCTTAGATTCTGCATTGATTACAGGCAATTGAACAATGTTACCATCAAGAATAGGTATCTTTTGTCGGGGATCAATGAATTGTTTGTTGAATTGAAGGGAGCAACAATTTTCTCAAAGATTGATTTGAGATTAGGATATCATCAAGTACGCATCAAAGAAGAGGACATCTACCAGGTATGGGCATTATGACTTTTTTATAATTCCTTTTGGTTTGAATAATGCTCTAGTGATTTTCATGTGTTTGATGAATAATGTGTTGCATCCTTATTTGGACAAGTTTGTGATTGTATTCATTGATGGTATATTGATATATTCTAAGAATAAGGAATATCACGTCGAGAAATTAACAACAGTATTGATATTGCTAAGAGAGCATCAGTTGTATACCAATCTTAATAAGTGCATTTTCTTTCAGAGGGAGGTACATTAGTTGGGACACATCGTTTCTAAGGAAGGCATATCAGTGGATCTGGAAAAATATCATAGCTATCATGGAATTAGAAGCTCCTAGGAATGTGGATGAGTTTAGATCCTTTATGGGGTTAATAGGTTACTATAGGAGGTTCATTAGGAACTTTTCACAGATTTCCTATCATATTACATGATTGCATAGGAAAAGAGATAAAATTGAATGGAAAGAGGAATGTGGAACACTTTTGGCACAGTTGAAGTAGTTGTTGACAAATTCTCCAGTTCTTAAGGTTGCAGATCTCAATAAAGAGTTTGTGGTGTGTATAGATTCTTGCAAGACAAGACTTGGTGGATTCATGATGCAAGAGGGATAGGTGGTATACTATAGTTAGAGGAAATTGAATGAGCATGAATAGAATTATGTGACACATGATCTTGAGTTGGAAGAAATCATTCATGCATTGAAGATGTGGAGGAACTATCTTCTTGGCAGGAGGTTCATTCTAATGAGTGATCAAAGTGGGATGAAGTACTTATTTGACCAACCTAACCTAAATTCTAAGAAAGTTAGATGGGTGGCCACACTCAGTGAGTTTGATCTTGAGATCAGGTACATTAAGGGAAAATATAGCAGGGTTGCAAATGCTCTTAGAAATAGAGTATAGGTAAATAACATAGAAAATATGTGTTCATATGGGAAAAATTTATAGGATCATATCTTACAAGTAGGAAATTAAGATGATGAGTATAGGGAGCTTAGGCACATGTTACAACAGTGCATGTGATCAGGATATGGACTATCATCTTAGAGTAGATGGTTTGCTCAGATTTAGGGATAATATCTATGTATCCGGCAAAAGTGAGCTCAGGAAGCTTATCTTGAGGAATTTCATATTGAGCCACATCCAGGTCATCTGGGATATCAGAAGACATTGACAGTGGTAAAGAAGCTCTATTATTAGTAAAATCTAAAGAAGGAAGTGGTAGAGTTTGTGGTTAGATGTTTGCATTGTCAATAGGTAAAATAAAAGTGTAGACATCCAGGTCGACTACTACAGTCGGTTCCAATTTCAAACTAGAAATGGGAGGTCATTTCCATGGATTTCATTACATGTTTTCTGAGGAAATCTAGATGACATGACTCTAGTATGCCTTTGGTTGATGGATTGACAAAGGTAGAACACTTCATTCTAGTGAAATCTACTTATTCAACTAGTGATGTAGCACAGGTCCTCATGAGGGAGATAGTGAGGTTGCATGGTGTTTTGAAGAAGATTGTGTCAGACAGAGATGTTAAGTTCACTTCCAGGTTTTGGAAGGCATTATTTGCAATTTTAGGTATAGATTTGGCCTTCAACACAACTTATCATCCTTAGACATATGGACAGACAGAGAGGATCAACATAATTTTGGAGGACATGTTGAGAATGTATGTTATGCATCAACAATGGAAGTGGGAAGAGTATCTTCCACTAGTTGAGTTTTCTTACAACAATGGGTATCACGAGTAATTGAGGATGAGTATGTTTAAGGAACTATATGGGAGGAGATATAATACTCCTATCAGCCACAGTGATGCAATGAACAAGATGTTCATAGGACCAGACATGTTGGCAGAGATAGAACACGAAATGCAAGTTATCAAGAATAATCTAAAGGCAACAAAGGATAGGAAAAAAAAGTTACACAGATCAATACAGGTAATTTAAGAAGTTTCACATTGGGGAACATGTGTAATTGCACGTCAATCCCAAGAATAACTGCTTGAAGATTGGGTCATGTGTGATCTGAATTGGATCCATGAAGATTATTAAAGAGCCATGGTTGTATCAAAATAGGACAGACTTCAAATTTATGGATAAAGAGCAATCAGGAAGACCTCTAGACAATGGAAGTTTGTAGCTAGTGAGGAATTATGAGGACCTCAGTCAAAGCGTGCTGACCGAGGCCCATGGAGACCGCGCAGGAGGCAAAACTGGCACTTGGGAAGCTCGAATCGGGAAACAGACGGCATTTCTGATGCATGATTAGCACTAATCGTGCATCACTGGGCAAAACCCCACAAGAAGGAAGGTCGCGAAGTGCTCAGTCGCATGGAAGCTAGGAAAACTGTGGGGAAAGCGCTCAGCCAGAAGGCGGGACCTGTGCTCCAAAACCAGCGATATATATCAGGGGCACCATATCTCAGAGGCACCCTCGGGCGGTAAGTGGATTTGAAGAAAAGTGAGCGTTTCCATTCAGCGGCCGATGCATGGCAAGCGGAGGAGAGAGAAAACCACCGCTCATCATGCGCTAACGCTCGAGGAAGTCAACTGCACGAAATGAGCGAATGTCGTAGGATCTGGGGGCTCCAGATCTGACAGTGGAGATTGCGCCCGATGGAGAAACCAGATTTGATAGGTGATTAAGCCGCGACACATAAGAATTTGAAGTCCAATTTGACCGCTGAGATGGCGGATGACTCATTCCACAGTGTAACCAAAAAACCAAACTATTGAGGATGAGCTGGCACAGTTCATAAGAGGACAAGTGGACACTCCCTGTGAGACGTTGGCAAAGACGTAGAGGCAGGGAATTCCAAGCGAATAGTAGCAGGCGAACCGAAGGTGCAGAAGAGGAGACGAGTAGTCACCAGATTGATTGGCTTAAAGCCATGAACAGAGGTAGAGAACAAAAGGACACGTAGAGGAAGAACTGAGAAGAGAAGAAGAGAATGCAGACGGAGAAAAGAAGAGACAGTGAAGCAAGCAACAAAGGACAGAGAACCGAATGACCTGTAGCATAAGGTAGCATCAAGCCATCCCTCGGAGGATCTATCGAGAACTGAGCACCACATTATGCTCCTCCCATTGAAGACCAGAGAGGTCAAGAACTGGTGAGCAAAAGAGTCTATGAACTCTAGTGGCTTGGGGAATCCAAGAACCACCCTGCCAACCAATTCTGTTTCAGGAGACTTAGATTGAGCTCCTCATTGTAAATCTCTACTTTAAAGACATAATAAAAGAAGGCCACCATTGAAAGCTGGACCAGAGACATAGCCTTGGAGCTTAGGGTGAACTCCTTATTAATTTTTATGTTCTTGTATTTGCTTACTGTGTTTCTCTACTATTTTCCATATTTCTAGTGTCTATGTATTTTGCAATCTGATCGATCCATTGCCTAAAATGACATAGACACACACCAGCACATGAGTCTCTAATACCTTCATTCATTAATTAATTAACTGAGGTCACTCAAGGGTGATTATCAGATCAAGTGGTATCATAGCTTTAGGCTATTAAGGTTAGACAAGCTTGTGTTGGTTTAGTTGTTGAATGCTAACTAGATCAAAGCTCAAATTAGGAGGAGAGTTGGTCAAAACTAATCTTGAAATTAGGAGAGTCTATCCTCAGAAGACAATGTCAGAGGAAGGTTTTATGGGGTCAGACCCTCAATTCATAGATAGTTTCCTAGCCATAAATTCAATGGTAGAGGAAATGTATAAGGACTTTAGAAAACATAAGGATGAAGATGCATCAGGCTCCAAACAAGACAAAGGAGAAGTTGAATCTCATTTCCATGAACATTCAAAAGGCAAGGGGAAAGAAGAAAGCTTTCTCACACCTCCTAATATCCCTGAACATAAAAAGAAAGCATCTTTTATCAAACTAGGTATCAAATTTGATTTACCTATATATGATGGAGAGTTGAATGCAGAAAAGTTGGACAATTGGATTAGACAAATTGATGTTTATTGCAGAGTGCGGAGTATTGAATCAGAAAAGAGAAAGATTCAACTGGCAAGCCTATGCCTAGGAGGCATTGCCTTGGTTTGGTGGGAAGGCAGGACCTAAGCTGATATGAAGGGACATGGTAAGACTATCTCTGTCTGGAGTGAATTTGTTTCTGCAATAAAAAAGCAATTCTATCCATTGGACTACATGCAGCAAGCCATGATGAGTTGGCAAACTCTTTGGCAATTGAAAGGGAAAAGTGTGCAAGGGTACACTCAAGAATTTAGAAAGAGAGAATTGATTCTAGGAATCTCATTAGACTCACCAGAGACTCTATTGAAATACATTGGTGGTTTGCACAGCTACATGAGGCATGCCATCCTCATGTTCAATCCCACTAGTATAGATGAGGTATCTATACAAGCTACTCATCTAGAAGCTAGAGGAAAGAATGGAAATCTAGAAGTTGGGGGATCATCCCAACCCACTGCAAACAAGAATAAGGAGAAAAGAAAGCAGAAATGGAAAGAAAGGAAGGCTAACAATACACATAAGAGCAAGGCTTCATGCACTCACTGTAAAAAGGATGGGCTTTATGATGAGCACTATTGGATTCTACATCCAAAGTTGAGACCTAAGAAGTTCGAGAGCAAGAAGAAGAAGACTGTTGCAACTATTTAGAAAGATTTGGGGTCAGACTCAGGAGATGAAACAATGGTTGCAGCCACAAGTATAAAAGGTTGTCTACTTTAGAGAATCCTCAAATCAAGAAGCAGGTGCACGAGTTGTTCGAGAAAGGTTTCATTAGGCCTAGCACATCACCATGTGGGTCACCAATCGTTTTGGTGAGAAAGAAAGATGGCTCGTGGAGAATGTGCATTGATTACCCAACACTAAATAAGATAACAATAAAAAATCGTTAACCCCTCCCTCGCATAGATGATATTTTAGATCAATTGAAGGAAGTTGTTTATTTCTCCAAGCTAGACTTGCACAGTGGATACCATCAGGTCAGAGTTGCAGAACAAGATGCATGGAAGACTACTTTCAAAACAAAGCAGGGATTGTATGAGTGGTTGGTTATGCCTTTTGGTTTAACTAATGCTCCTGCTACTTTCATGAGATTAATGAATGATGTACTCAGACCTTTTCTGGATGATTTTCTTATTGTGTATCTGGATGACATTCTGATTTTTAGTAAAACACGGGAAGAACACTTAAAGCATGTTAAGCAGACATTAGATGTCTTGAAAAGAGAAAAAGTTCATGTCAAACTCTCAAAATGTGAATTTGTAAAACCATCTTTGAATTATTTGGGTCATATAGTAGGGGGTGGTGAATTGAAGATAGATCCCTCTAAGGTGGCAGTCATTGTAAATTGGCCTAAACGCAAGTCTACTACAGAAGTGAGAAGCTTCTTAGGAGCAACACAATATTGGAGGAAGTTCATTTCCAACTTTCCCTCAATTGCAGCTCCCTTACATGCTTTAATAGGATTAAACAAGGTGTTTCAGTGGGGAGGCAAACATCAGAAAGCCTTCAACACCTTGAAAGAAAAGATTAGTACAACACCTGTACTAGCACTGCCTGATCTTCAAAGACCATTTGAGATCCAAACAAATGCCAATGACTATGCCATGGGAGTAGTGTTGACATAGCACGGTAAACCCATATGTTATCATTCTGAGACATTTAATTATGCAGTAGTTAACTATCCTACATATGATAAAGAATTATATGCATTAGTACAAGGTGTGAAAATTTGGAAACATTACTTAATCGGCAAAGAGACAGTAATACATATTGATCATCAACCACTTCAATATCTACTCTCCCAAACTAAGTTGCAACAATCAAGACATTACAGATGGATGGGTTTTCTACAACAATTTAATTTAGTCATTAGATATAGAAAGGGCATACATAATAAAGTTGCATGCATGTTATCTAGACCCATTATAAATGCATCTACTATACTTAAGCATAATTATGTGGTACATGAAAGCTACATTGAACAATATGCTCAAGATATAGACTTTAAAGATGTATATGCACTTTGAGTCAAGGCAAACAGGTAGAAGAAATAGATTATCATGTGAAGGATCGACTCTTATACCATTGTGGGAAACTCTGCATTCTACAAACTGAGAGAGTAAAGGTAATTAGAGAAGTACACACTTCTTTGATATCAAGTCACTTTTGGGTAAGTAAAACAGTTGCACAACTGCAAAGATTTTGTTATTGGCTAAAAATGAATGTGACAGTTTCTAGATATGTAAGAGGGTGTACTATGTGTGCTAAAAGCAAGCCCAGCAATAGAAAACTAGGCTTGTACACTCCACTACCAGTTCCTTCTCACCCTTCGGAAAGTGTTTCCATGGATTTTGTTGGAGGATTGTCTAAATCTAGGAAAGGTCATGATTATCTATATGTTGTTGTGGATAGGTTAAGCAAAATGTGTATTTTTATACCTTGTAATAAACAGAATACAACTGAACAAATTGCAAAACTGTTCTTTGAACATGTATGGGTTCATTTTGGATTACCCACTTCCACTGTATCTGATCGAGACACCCGATTTGTGGGAAAGTTTTGGTCAAATCCATGGGAACTGATGGACACAAAAGTGAAGAAAAGCACATCTTTTCATCCACAAACTGATGGCTAGAAAGAAGTAGTTAACAGGAAAGTGATCTAGTTACTCAGAGGATATTACAGCAAACATTCTAAGCTTTGGGATGAACATTTGTGTTATGTGCAGCATGCTTAGAACATAGCAAAACATTCTTCTACACAGAGATATCCTTTTGAGACCTGTTTTGGTTTCACACCAAGGTCTCCTTTGGATTTTGTCTTTGGTAAAGACACCATAGTTGAGGGACATAGTGATGTGGACAAGGCAACTAGGTTCATTGAACAGATCCAAGAGATCCACTAGGCAATATAGGAACAATTGGAAAAGAGCCAAGCCAAATACAAGGCAAGGCATGACAAGCATCAGATGGAGCATTGTTTCCAAGTTAGTGACCAAGCCTGGTTGTACATCAGCAAGGACAGGATGCAAGGTGAAGGTAAAAAGCTAAAGCCTATCAGGTATGGACCTTTCAAGATACTTGAGAAGATTGGGGAAAATGCTTTTTGCCTTGATCTACTAACTTACATAGACATCTACTCAGTTGTAAATGCAGATTGCTTGAGATCATTTGAACCTTCACTGATTGAGGATCCCGAGGAGTAGAGTCAATTGCCTTCTATTGATAACCTGCTACCTGAATATCTTAATGAATTGCAGGATGACACAGATTTAGATAGGAAGGTGAGGATGATGTGCTGAGGAGATGTTGAGTACCTTAGAATTGGACTCAAGGGTTCAACTGAGGAGTGCAAAGTGGATAGAGATTGGACAAGTGAGACAATTGTACCCTCACTTAGTCGATGCTTGAAAACCAACTTTTGGTGGTCCAAAAGCTTTCTAGTGGGAAGGTCATGATTTGAATTCGATCCATGAAGATTATTAAAGATCCATGGTTATATCAAAATAGGATAGACTTTGAATTCATGGATAAAGAGTGATCAGGAAGACCTCTGGACAATGGCAGTTTGCAGCCAGCAAGGAACAATGAGGGCCTCAGTCAAAGCGCGCTGACCAAGGCCCATGGAGACCGCGCAGGAGGCAAAACTAGCACTTAGGAAGCTCGGATTGGGAAATAGAGGGCATTCTTGATGATCACACATTGTTAGGCAAAACCCCTCAAGAAGTAAGGCCCTGAAGCGCTCGATCACATGGAAGCCAAGAAAACTGTGGGGAAAATGCTAAGGTGGAAGGCAGGACCCGTGCTCCAAAACCGATGGTATATATCGCGGGCACCCTCGAGCTGTAGGTGGATTTGAAGAAAAGTGAGTGATTCCATTCAACGGCCAATGCGTGGTAGGTGGAGGAGAGAGAAAACTGCCGATCATCATGCGCTAATGTTCGAGTAAGTCAATCGCGCGAAATGAGTGAATGTCGTAGGATCAGGGGGCTCCAGATCTGACGGTGGAGATTGTGCCTGATGGAGAAACCAGATTTGACAGGGATTAAGCTGCGACACATAAGAATTTGAAGTCTGATTACACTGTTGAGATGGTGGATGACTCATTCCACAGTGTAACCAAAAAACCGAACTGTTGAGGACGAGCTGGCGTAGTTCGTAAGAGGACAAGTGGTCACTCCCTGTGAGATGTTGGCGAAGATTCAATGGCAGGGAATTCCAAGTGAACAACGACAGGCGAACCGAAGGCATGGAAGAGGAGGTGAGCGGTCACGAGATCGATTGGCTTAAAGCCATGAACAGAGGAAGAGAATAGAAGGACATTGAGAGGAAGAACCGAGAAGAGAAGAAGAGAATGTAGAGAGAGAAAAGAAGAGACAGTGAAGCAAGAAGCAAAAGGATAGAGAGCCGAGCTGACCTGCAGCATAAGGCAGCATCGAACCATCCCTCAGAGGATCTATCAGGAACTGAGCACCCATTGTGCTCCTCCCATTGAAGATCAAAGAGGTCAAGAGCTGGTAAGGAAAAGAGTCTGTGCACTCTAGTGGCTTGGGGAATCCAAGAACCACCCTACCAAGAAATTCTATTTCAGGAGACTCAGATTGAGCTCCTCATTGTAAATCTCTGCTTTAAAGACACAATAAAAGAAGGCTACCACTGAAAGTTGGACTGGAGATGTAGCCCTGGAGATTAGGGTGAACTCCTTATTAATTGTTGTGTTCTTGTATTTTATTACCGTGTTTCTCTATTGTTTTCCATATTTCCAGTGTCTGAGTATTTTTCAATCTGATCGATCCGTTGCTTAAAATGACATAGACACACACCAGCACATGAGTCTGTAATACCTTCATTCATTAATTAATTAACTGAGGTCATTCAAGGGTGATTATCAGATCAATGTGTGAAGTTGGCCCCTTGGTATTGCGGGCCTTTCAAGATCCTTGAGAGGATTGGACCAGTGGCTTATATACTTACACTGCCTCCAACAATGAAATTCCATGATGTTTTCCATGTTCCATTGCTCAAAATATATGTAAAGGATGTTGATGATATGGTTGATTTGTTTGTATTACAGGTGGATCTAGAAGAAGAATTATGGTTGGAACCTCAATGCATTTTGAAACGAAAACAACTCATGCTTTGGAATTGAGAAATTGAGCAAGTTAAAGTTCATTGGAAGGACTTTGGGCCTGATGAAGCTACATGGGAGATGGCTAATCAAATGCGGGATATGTATCCTTCATTTTTTATGGTTGAGGCAAAGGAGTTTTCGTATATGTATATATTATGTATGGTTGTTATTGTAAATACCGCAATGAGTTGTGTTATAAATCTCCAATAAGTAGTATGGTTGCCATGTTGTTATGTTGTCATGATGGTTTTCGTTTTAGTAGGTTGTTCATTGTAAATAAGGGATCAAGCTAAGTTATAAATCTCCATGTGTAGTATGTTTTGGTTTTCAACGGTCTTACTGGTTGTAGGTGTCATAGAACACCAGGACAATGTTGGGAGGGGTCTGTAATAACCCTAGGTTAAAAGTTCATGTACTAAAGTTAAGAAATTAAAAATAATACCAACGTAATGGGACACATATTCCAAGCTAAATGTTGGGAAAAACATCCTAGTGGGTGATCATTTGGTTTATTATGGCTAAGGGACATTGGCGAACACAATGGGAGAGGAATTGAAAAGGAAAGGAAGCATTAATTAGCATTTTAATTATTAGAGAAAAGGAAGGTGAAAGGTCACAGGTTGCATGTGAGAAGGAAATTTAAGGAAAATAATGGAAATTGAAGAAAATAGAGGCCTCAATCACAAAAAGGCTTCTGAGGATCAATTGACAACCCTTTGATAGTTTTGGATTGGAGCTCTCTCTTTCATACTCTTGCACACTTAGAGAATTCTTAGAGAACTCTAGCATTGGAGAAAGGAAGGACAAGGAAGCAAAGGGAAGAAAAGATCAAGAAAGGAAGATTTGGATCAAGTGGATATAATGGGATTACTTGCAAGTATCGAGTTGCATGTATGATTTCCTTTCTAGATTTGGCATACATGGTACATGCATGTGTGTATTTAGTTTTCTTGTTGTCATTGGCATGGGTTTTTCTAGCTATTACAAGTGGTTTCAGCCTCGCCTTTCCATTGCCATATAGTCATGGTGTAATGGGGTTCCTTCATTTGGTTGAGCTAGATTGCGAGATGGTTCTGGAATCAGGCGAGGTAGTCTTGGGAAAATTCCCAAGGGCCTAGGAATCCCTTGACCAGTAATTGTGGGATACATGGTAAAGCTTGAGGGTGGAGATGGGAAAATTCCTCAAGGTATTGGTCAAGACATATGGAGGCATCCATGCTTGTTTAGGCCTAGTGATCACTTGATCGGTAATGGCGAGATTGCGGTAAAACCTAGTAGTATATTTTTCTTGTTTGGGCCTAGGAATCACTTGCTCAGGAATTGTGGGATACAGGGTAAATCCAAGCTGTATATATTAGGATTTAAGGCCTATAAATCGATTAACAAGTAATGGAGGGATATGCAGCAAAGCCTGAGGAAGCCTTGGCTATTTTTTGTGAGTCCCACATTCAAGCTTGGAATATGGCATGGGGGTTATTGGTTGAAAAAATGACTTGGTTCAGTGCAATCTATGGTCTAGTGGTATGTGGAAGTCTCTGACTTGGTTGGCTTCAAATATGTTAATAAGAGCTCTCTTTCCCCTTGTATTTCAAGAGTATTTATACTTGTTATTATGTGACTTTTATGGTTTTTCAATCATTATTATTATTCTGGTTATATGTTATTTATGAGCATGGTTTTATGACAGACTTTAGTTACATCTCTCATCATGTTTTGATTAGTAAATGAATAGTTAATGAATGAATGGCCTAATATATGATAATGTAACTATTGAGAGAAGGCATCATACCTTCCTAATAATTCTCAAATAAGTGTGGGAACCCTATGTTCATAACGAAATGTTTGTTATTATTAGGATAGGTCAGGTTAATTCCTTGAATAGTTTTTGAATTAAAGGCTTTTTCTTTGTGTAAATTATCATTTCTAACAATTTCATCAAGTTCTAGGTAGAGGTCTCGATCCTAGCCCTAGAAAAGTGGCTCAAATCTCGAGGTTGTTGGCGCAAAATTGAGTAATTTAGTCTACATACATTGGGAAGCAGGATCATGGGAGCAATTGGAGGGTTACAATCACTGGCATGCCTTTTCATGGGAGTGAATGGAATTCTATATCATTAAAATTCAAGTTAACTAAAAGGTTGGGCACTTGAAGTGTTTGGTAAGATCCTCGGGGTCCTGTAGTGTTATGAATAAATAGCAAATAATGTAAATGACAATAATCATAAATAATTATTAGTTAATTAGTAATTAGGTTGAAGAGGCATGTCTAAATGAGACACGACTCCCCATTAAGAGACACCTTCTTGGTATATAAGCAAGCCTCTCATTCTCATTGTAACAATCATTATTATTCATACATTTAATATATAGTATTTATATCCTCATGGATATCTTTATATTCCAAGTCTTCTGGAGTAATTAAGTTGTAGAAGGAACTTTGCTTGCTTCATTTGGTAACAGAGCTTCGTCTAATTTGACCTTTGGCCATCAACTTGTTGTCAGCTATGTTGCCGTCATGAAATTGGAAGCATTACACTACAGAGGTTTCTCGAGGTTCTCCATTTTTCCATTTAGGCCTTTGCCCACTAAAAAAAAATACTATGAAAAAAAAGAGTCAAAAAAATAGTTGAACATATATATAAAACAAAAACAATTATACATTTATGTTAAAAAAAAAATATATATATATATATATATATATATATATATATATATATATATATATTGAGAGAAAGTAAAAAGTAAAAAATAGATATATAAAATTAGGAAAAATTATTGGAAAAAAAGGAAAAAACTAACTTAAAAAATAAATAAATCAAAAACAACAAAAAGTATATATGTAACAAACTTACCTAGTTGTCACATGTATCCATTGTCAGCCTCCATCGTGGGCTCACACAACCTCCCTTTCGTCTACAACTGCCAGCAACAAAACACTACTAGCAAGCGGCCATCCCTACTATACAGGGTCCTTGTCTACCATTGTGTCCACCGTATCATCTCCCGACTACCACAACTGCAACTCCTATCCAACATGCTCCATCGTTTTGACAAGTCCATCACCAATGTTGTTGTGCCTCCATCGCAACCAGACATGACCGAGCGATTTTGAACAATGCCATCGTTGCAATTTATGTCATCTACACATTCGCTTGCACTCTTCCCTCTCTAATCACATTACCGCCCAAACACTCAAAGCCATTCTTCCATCAATTGTGTTCCCTACCGACAACACCCGACAACTACTACATTCGCTGGTTAATTTTCCTGACAAATCTTCATCATCCTTTCGATAGCCTCAACAGTCATGATTGAGCCACTGTCCTATCCCTCCATAAATTGTAACCTTTTGTATCTTATAAATTATATAACTTATATGTATATTAAGTTATATAATAGTTTATAACATATAATTTATTATATAGTCAACTTTATTTTAAATATATAAAAAAAAAAATTATATATATATTTATATATATTATTTAAAAAAAATTATTAAAAAGGTGAAAAAAAGGAATAACAATAAAGAAAAAGGAGATGGAATAAGTGAAAAAAAAGAAAACAGAAATATGTAGTCCACCAAAAGCAATGGTTTCCTTGCAATATGTCTTTTTTGTTCATAAGGATATCCTAATTGTCAAGAGTCATTCAGAAATCAAAACATCGTTTGTAGAAAATGTTACAAAACTTTTACCTTGGTCAAATCTCTAATTAATGCACAAGAACAATCAATCACAAGAGATATAGAACAATTAATGATAATGTTTAAGCGACAACATGTAGATTTTAATGAGGAGAAAAAGAAAATGGAATCCAAATTGCAAGTTGAACATCCATCTAGTGTACCGAGAAAGTGCAGCTAGAAGATCAAGAGAATAGAAAAATAACCAAACTTCAACAAAACAAGAAAGTGTTACAGCACGAACATAAAAATCTTGTGCATGTGCATTACAAATAAATAATGGAAAAAGATGAAGAAATTTCTTGCCTCAAGGACCATGTCGAAAAATTACTTGCACAAGTGAAGAAGACTAAAGTCACAAAGAAATAACTCAAGAAGCACTTATCAGAACAAGAAGATGAAACTTTACGTTTAAAGAACCTGAATAAAAATTTATTAGAACAAACCAGCGATCTGAAAGATGAAAAATGTAAAAGTTAAAACATTGAAAATAAGGTTTTTAAATCAGAAACCAAAGAACTTTTGCATCTGAGAAACCATAATCAAAGTTTACTCACTCAAATTAATAAACTTAAGAATGATAAGAAAGCATTTTTTTTATTTTTTATTTTTTTTTTATTTTTTATTTTTTATTTTTTATTTTTTATTTTTTATTTTTATTTTTTATTTTTTATTTTATATATATATATATATATATTATTATTTTTTATTTTATTTATTTATTTATTTATTTATTTCTGAATTGGACTAATTCTATTAATCAAAAATATGGTACAAGAAGATACATTCAAGAGAGACAGAAAACCGGCAACCAGAAATGATAGGACTATCAACCTTAGTTCCGGAGAAGAAGTGAAACAAGAAAGAAGCTACAACATATGGTTGGAAGCAGAAAAAATACTAACTTCTACCCAGAATGGGTAGAAGCCTCAACACGAAGCTTTTTCCCTTTTCTTTTTTTGACTTCGACCCAACCGTCGTGGGGTGAATGAGCAATAACAACTTGAAGATTGGGGTTCTCCACAGGGGAGCCCTCCTTTTCTGAATCAGAGGAGGAGGTCAAATGGGCGCGTTTATGAGCAGTGGTTGTATCGGAGGACTGCGCCAGACCATCAGTGGAAGGGACCACAGAATGAGGGGCTTGATCCATTTCTGCATCGTTACCTTCATCTTCAGAGCTTGAGGAATCAGAATCCACGCCTGGAGGTGGTGAGCAAGGAGCCCATCGTTTGGACTTGGGCTTGGAGAGGTTATCCCTATTCGTTTTTGTCGGGCAAAATGGGCAGGTGTTCTGCAAATGCCCTGATTGGTGGCAATGGCAGCAACGAAATGCAGTATTTTCATAATCCAGTGTCTGGGACCAGACAAAGTCGTTTATCTTGAGATTGATTTGGTCTGGAAGTCCTTTGCTCAAATCTAACTCCACACATATTTTGGCATATGAGTAGAGACCTTTGGATTCTCGCCAGTAGTCTCCCATAAGAAAACTTCCCAAGGTGTTGCCTATAGCTCTATAGACATGAGTATGCCATATGTGGGTAGATAAGTTTGGAAGCCTGATCCATACAGGTGTCTTGGTAATGACTGCAGTTGCTGGATCAAAATCTGGGAACCAAGGAGTCAAGAAGAGCCCTGCAGTTCCCATGGACCAAGGGCCTTCTTCTAAGGCCTTTTCATAATGCTTACTATTATCAAATAGAACAATGAAGTAACCTTTTGAACAGAAACTGATCTTGCAATGATGAGTCCAGTTTGCATGGATCCATGCATATAGATCCTGAGATCGCGGCCACAGTCCGTTAAATCTGCAAATGATGGCTCTTTCTACGTATTCTTGAAGTTGGGTTGCAAGTTCTACATGGGTGATTTCAACAGAGGGAACTTCTTCTATCTTATCAACCAAAAAGGCCTTAGGTTTAAGGGCCTCCGGGGGTTTGGGGTTCTTAGAGTGTACTGCATCCTTATATGAGAAGGGACGAGCAGAGGATGACTGTCCCGCTGCACCTCCTCTCAGATGAAGGGTTACCACCAAAGAGTTGTTCCTGGTAATGTTGTAAGAAGAGAGGGGAAGAAGGTCTTCAAGTTGTTTACCTTGAAAGAGAAGTCTCTGTAGGCCTGAAGGGATCCCAATCCGCCGTTCTAGATCCAGTTTGAGATCCAGCACCCGATCTGAAGGACTGACCCATTGCAGGATGGTTTTGCCTGTAAGCTGAGAAATTTGGATCTGAAAGGAGTCAACGAAGTGCCTAGACCCCATCCCAAGGCTTCTTGTGCTTCCTAGAGCAGATCTGCCATGGCGATTTTCCATTCGAGGTGTCAGACCTGCAAGATCTTGGCCGATCTGTCTTTTGATAGCCCGATCTAATTGATCAATGGTGGATCTGGGGTTTTTATACTTGATCAGATCAGCGACTTCACTCATGAATGCAGAAATAGCCGAACCCGCCATTGTGGAAGGTGCTGTAGATGAAGTTGAAGACTCCTCCTATGCCCCGGCCTTGAACCGCATAGCTTCCCAAAATTTCACCCCGTTTTTGGCCAAGAGCTCCGGGAAAACGCAGTCGAGCGCTCCCAGCATGGCCCATTTGCAGTGGATCACCTCCAACTCTCTGATTTTTGCGAAGGTCTCTGGATCTGCCGAGAGGCCGGCAGTCTCCCACCCATAGTTGCCAGGAAATTCTCCGGTGAGATATGACGACGTCTGTTCTGAGAAGGGGCCTAGGTACTTGTGGTGGTCAGGTCCATACCAAATTCTCTCGGGAGCGCTGCTTACTATTCTTCGTATGGTGATTCGAGCCTGCAGTGTGCCCACCTTCTTGACGAGATCATTCTGTTGCGGCCCTAGGAGGATCTGGCCTGCCAAGCTTGAACTTTGGCTGGCTGAGGCTGTTGCCATGGTGAATATTACATAATGATAAGAAAGCATTAAAATACAAGTTAGAACAATTTACTCAAGAAGAGGTATCGAAATCTTTAGTCGTAACAGTCTAAGTTGATGATAAGGGAACGAGTACCGATCCAGTGAATATGAAAACTCAAGAAGAGAAGTCAGTTGAAGAAATGACACACCTAGATGTTGCAATTCAAATGATTAACATCCCAAGTAAATGTTTTGTAACCAGCTCAACAACATCGTCCCATAAAGTAAATCAAAAAATTTACACACACTTAATAAGGGAATGTCAAACCAAAAAAGTTCCCTATCGGCATAGGAATCATGAGAGTAGACAACTCAACCATGCTACATATCGGGACCATTCAGAACACAGACAATAAATTGATGTTCTAGAAAAGAGTGATGTAACCTGAATCCAGTCCTATGATGACAAGTCGTTACAAAATTCTAGTGATCAGAATATTACACAGAAGATTAATATAGGATTGTCTAATACTTTCTCAGTACGACAATTTTGTTTCTAACTTAGAGGATCATATCAACATGTATTGACAAAGATGACATTTCTGAGACAGAAATACATTCGAAGACAAAAAGAGATCAAGCCTTTTTCATTAACAAGATTTGATGACAAAGCTTTTTCAGGAGGAAGGCATTGTTATGAATAAATATATAGGAAATAATGTAAATGACAATAATCCTAAATAATTATTAGTTAATTAGTAATTAGGTTTAAGAGGCATGTCTAAATGAGATATGAATCCCCATGAAGAGACACCTGCTTGGTATATAAGCAGACCTCTCGTTCTTATTGTAATAATCATTCTTATTCATACATTTAATATATAATATTTGTATCCTCATGGATATCTTTATATTCCAAGTCTTCTGGAGTAATTAATCTGTAGAAGGAACTTTCTTCATTTCATGTAGTCCTTGAGGTTGTTTAGTAAAGTTTTGGTTGGAAAATTACACTTCCTTAACGATTCCTAGGAGTTTGAGTCATACCATAGTAACTCCTCATCACATATTTACCCCGATGAACTAGTGAGATTGGGTAAGTGTGGGAGAAGGATCTTACATTTGGAGGCTAGAGTGAGAGAGAGAGAGTTGGAGGTGATTTGTTGTGAAGCACAAACTAAGTGAGGGAGGGGGGGATAGAGAAATAGAGGAAGGGAGAGAGATAACGAAAGATAGAGAGGGTCGGTGAGATAAAGAGAGAGATAAGAAGATATAGAGGGAGATACATAGAGTTAGAGTGTAGAGAGGGAAGGAGGACGAAACACATAGTGAAAGAGAGGAAGAATGGAGAGTGAGAGGAAAAGGGAGAGAGAGGGGGGTAGAAGAGAGATAATGAGAGAAGGAGGATATGAAAACAAACATGGAGGGAAGGAAGTGAGTGGGAGAGAGGTAGGGAGGGAGAGATAGAGAAAGATATAAAGAGACAAATAGGATATATTTCAAAATGGTACTTATTTTTGGGCATGGAATCCCCCCACAGATTTTTTTGGGTCTCAAAGCCCAAGTTTTGGTCAAATGTATTGTAAGACTCTGTGAATTGTGGGTGCAGAGCGCGAAGTATAGGTTGAATCATAGGGTTGTCCACCCTAAGTACTGTAATTTCGTGTCAACCTACCCATGGTCTTCGGACCATGGGATTGTATAAAGAGAGCGAGGCTCTAAGTGTAAATATAGAGAATTGGAGAGATAGATGGATATGAATGGTTCGAGCATAAAGTAAGAGTCTAAGTGTATTCAGTTGTAGTAGTAGGAAGAGGCTCTGTAGCTAAGTGTGCAGAGGCCTAGTAGAGTCCGCAACTGAGTGTGCGGACCCCTGCAGGTGAGTGCATAAAGTCCTAGTAGAGTCCACAGCTAAGTGCGCAGACCCCTACAACTGAGTGTGCAGGGCGGTGTCGAGTCTACAATCTCGAACGAAGAATAATAAGAGAAGTTCATTTCAATTTCTGTGCATCTCCTTGTGTATTACATTCTTTACATTTATACTATTTTTTTTATTGCATGCACTTATATGATTGCTAGATATACTGTTAATTATCACTAGTTTTACACAGATAAGTTAAGTAAATATGTAATAATAGGTTAAATAAGCAAGCAACTTGGATATAATACGTATCGCACCACAAGCAGGGCTGCACAAAGGCAATCTCACAGGTTGCGAGGGACTAATACGTGAGCGTAGGGTCAAGCCGTGGACCCCTAGAAGCTGATCAGACATCCCCAGGGTGCGGAAACCTCGTTCTAGCACCCTCCCATATTACTTCAGGTGAGACCTCAGTCCGCGCTCCATAGACTATTGCCGAAAGGGCGAGTAGTACCAGGATTTGCTTGGCTAAATCGCCTCCGAACCTAGGTCAGGCCCATACAAGCCAACAAATGGTTCCATTGCCGGGACCAGGATCTGCATAATGGATGTCTAATATCGCGCCACTAGAATCCAACAAAGAAAGAAATTGAAGAGTGGTTAGACAAGAAGATTCAAAAGTTCGCGGTGCAGGAAAACAAAAATGTGCGAGTATCTAAGGAATAGTGGTTGGAACGCTACTTGTATATGAAAATCCATGAAATTTTCTTTGCATCCTTTCCTTCTAAGCTGTATGTGTGGATCATGAAGCTAGCAAACAGTCATGGAAGGTGTAGGCTCAACAAACCAATAGTGTGGACTCCGAAATTAGTACACAGACTAGAAGCGTCAGGAGATAATATCGCGTGAGCTGTGGACCATTGCCTCGGCCAAATTATAGGAGTATTTATCACGGATTTCGTGGTATACACGATCGTCAGCTATAGTGAGGCAGAGAGACATTTCCTTAAGGGACCACAAGGTAAGTATATTAAATCTTTGAACACTTGGATTAAGATGCTATTGTGTGAAAATCGGGCTATGGGAATAAATTAATGTTTAGGGCTACATGAAGTCGGAAGATCTACAGAAGCGGAGGTAGTGAAGAATTAGAAACTAGTCCCTTAATTTCACCCTCGTGGGAAAGCGAGGAAGAGCTCACGAAAGTTTCTCCAAGAAGTGCAGTCAGTCTGATAAGGCATCACTTTCCGCGTTTACCACCTCCGCCCACACCACCACCTGCCTCACCCTCCTCACCTCCATATCCACCCACCCCACCTTCGCCACCACCATATTTCAGTATGGCGAGTGTGATCAAACTACTGGTATTCAGAGGAGTGGGGAATGAAGATCCAGACCAATTTTGGTTCATGGTAAGAGCAGTATGGGAAGCACAAGGCATCGTGGATGAAAATATCAAGAAGGCTATGCTGGTGAGCGCGTTGCAAGATCGCGCATTAACATGGTACATCAAGCATTCTAATGACCATCCAAACGCGGGAATTGCAGAAATCGAGGCTACACTGAACATGGAATTTAGCAGGCCAAAGTTAGAAACACAATTAGTCATCGATTTTAAGGAGATCACAATGCTCCTGGGTAAGACCCCCTGGGATATAGACCAAAGGTTGAAGCATACGATTCTTGAAGCCAATATGACTTTGACGGATGGATAGCACTGCGCATGGTTTGTAGCATCACTGACACCGCACTTATGGATGGTGTTGTCATAGCAAAAACTTTCCACCCAGGCCGAAGCTTTGGAGATGGCGATGAGATTGCATGAGACCCCTATATAAGACCCATGGCTGGGAGTCCAACAAATCCACGCGCAACTATAAAATCTATGTCTGGAGATTCAAAGTTTGAAACAGGATAGGACACCTCGACCAGAGGCGTGCGAGGAGGTATGATGCATAAAATGCAAAGGCCAGGGGCATGACAAGGACCATTGTCTGGTGTTTGCAAATTACTTAACAGGAGGAGGGTCGATGCCGTTAAGACCTGAGGCATAGGCAAAACCATGCATAACACCTGCATTATGGTGTGTGATCTGTCAGATAGGAGGAAAGAACACTACAAATAATTTTCATCTATTGCAGAAGTATACGTAGACGTCCCAACAATTGTTTTGTAATTTATGCAGGTCGGTAGGCCATATGAATGCACATGCCGAAGCTACGAACTAATGATGGATCAGACTCCTGCCTACAAGATTCAGACTGAAACATGAACCCTTGACCCAAATGGAGGGATGGTGTGCACTAGATTTCAGGGGCACGGTCGAGGTCAAGGCAGAATGGGACCAGGAAGGGGGCGCGGAGAACTAATTTGTTGTAATTGTGGAGGGTCGGGGAACTCTACTCACGATTGTACAAACCCGACAAGGACATCATGTTTTTACTGTAATCAGTTTGATCATGAGGAGAAATACTTCCCTTCACTGATAGCGAGGATGCTTGAAAAAGGGGTACTCTAGCCCCCTCCGACTTAGAATTTAAAGATGATGAGGTCTGAGCTGCATGAAGAAGACCCAAATGTAAACATGATGCTTAGCAGCGGTATGACCAAGGGCGATGATAAAGGGAAGCAGCTAGAAGAAATTACATGGGTTCGCAAGGCTCCTACAAAGGAACCCGAATTTGATTTAGAATGCATGAAGGAGACATTCATGGAAGCTAAGAAGAACTTCACGGAGACCTCCACTTCAGGTAGTAAGGATCAACTAGAACTAGGGATGGATCCTTCAATGCTCACTACCTTTCTGGAGATATGAATGAAACTATTGTGCGACAGCAAGGCAGTAAAAGGACTACATGAACTTATCACTAGGTGCGCAGGGTCAGGAGAACCGCGTGTGGTTCGAAAACATGGAAAACGTGCATTGCGCATAGGAAGGGAAATGACATTGACTGCGCAAATTGACAAATATGAAATGGATCAGGTAATCCTGGATCTAGGATCAAACATGAATGTACTACCAAAACAAACATGGGAACACATGGACAGACTCGCGCTATAATGGTCCCCTATTCAGTTACGAATGGTGAACCAACAGAAGATTTTTCCCATGGGAAGATTGCAAGGGGTAAGAGTAGATATTGACGGTGCGAGTGAACAAGCGGATTTTGAAGTGATAGAGATTTTCGATAACAGTAATCCCTATCCCGCACTACTAGGAATAGAATGGGCCACAGATATGAATGGAGTCATAAATCTGAAGAAGTGTAAAATGATCTTTGAGAAAAAGTCACTACGCATAGTAGTACCGCTAGATCCAGCCGAAGGAGAGCGAACACTCAACCGATGCATGATGATGATAGTGATGACAATCTCAATTGTATTTATAAGATAACTATGTGAGAACAGGATTGGGTGAATCTGACTGCAAACAGAAGAATTTAGTGGGAGCGCGAAAGATCCTACACTTCAGATTTAGACGAAGAAGTAGAGCGATGGCAGAATCAGCTGCATGAACTAACAACGTGTAATTGCAACATGATGGTTAGATCACTGTGTTGTGTGACAACAGAGGCAAGGGAGCTACCGACATATGATGGATTGATAGTGGTGGATGAATTTCTGAGCAAATTTGAAAGCACAGTACCAGGCGCGCGATGCCCACATGATGGTTGGGTATGAAGTTTTGAGGACTGGCATGAATGCAGAAGGATGATGTGCCTACGCTTTGAAAAACCCCAGCTCAGAATGCAAGGCAATCAACAGGGGCGGAACAACTTGCGTGCCCACCTTTCGCGATGGGTACAGACATATGCTGTATAGACCGCACAAGCGCACACCACTCCCAAAATAGAGAATCAGAACAAACCGCAGCAGTAGGAAAGGTGACATGCGCTACCAATTATCCATGGAGAGGCATTTGATTGGGTGTGCGAAGTACTGAACAAGGTTCACTAGGCGAGACAAACTGATTGGGACCTGCAAGTGCCAGCGGTTCGATGGGCCTATAGGACCATGTGCAAAACCCTGACCATAGAAATGATTCCAAAGGTGTAGAATAGAGTAGAGACCATAATTTATGAAGAGAATACAAAGAGGAATCCGAATGTAGTAACTCTCGTAGTTGTGACAATGCAAGAAGACCAGGATGAAGAAATCACACAACTACGCGAGGTCAAACACATAAGGATTCAGGAAGACATTTGGCAAGGGAACCTTAGATTTCATGAACTCGAAAAGGACCAAGTATGATTGAGGAAGAAAATAATTTTGATGGACGTTGAGATCAAGAAGCTAGAAAACGAGATCACACAAGCATGTCTCGTCGATAAACCAAGGATGACAAGGCAAGATGTGGATGATCATACCACTCAATTAGAAGATTGTCTCTGAGAATTTATGACTCTGCTGCCATGGCTACGACTGCACCTCAACAAACATAGTAACCAGGGGAGCGCACTACATACGGTAGAACATGCAGTGTCGATTGTTGCAAGGGAAATTGAGGAGTTTCCGTGGACTATACTGGAAGGTGAGTTGAAGTCTCGCACAGGTGGTGCGACCACCTGACTAGCTATAGGGAGCATAGTCTCAGCACTCCAGGTAGTTGAAAGAGAGTGTGGGACTATAAAAGAGTCTGATTGGGAGTTGCACGATAAGGGAGATGCGTGCAGAATTAGTATGTCACAAGGTTCACGCCTGCACATGGGGGGCTGCGCTGCCACGTGGGCAGGCTGGGAAGTGACCATTGGTGTCAGTGTTCATGATGTGATGTCTGATTTAAGGCAAAGGGAGTGGGAAGTCGGAATTTAAGACATGAATTAAGGGCAAGATTTGGGAAAGTCTTCTGCCAAGAAAGTATTAATAGCCTAGAATTGTGGGGAACGGTGGAATTTGAATTCATCAGGTGCTATAAAACTCCAAGTTCTAGCCACAAGACAACGCTTGTTCACTTGAGGTTTTAGCAATTGATCAAAGCCCAGAGTGTTGAGCGCCAAGTGATATTTGAGCCCCGAAGTTCACGAACGACCACATACAGTTCCAACAAGATGGCAGCTACCAGGAGAGGTTTGGGCTTTGTAGAAGGAGCTTTTGATGAGGCCACGCAAAACCCCGTGGTACACAACGTTCTCGAAGATGCTGGGGATGCACCAGAAATCCCGAAATCACCGCGAACGCCGAGATCGAAAAAAGATAAGTAGGTAGTAGGACCAGTCCACATGTCCCTGTTACAGGGAAAAGTGTCTATACAGAACTGCTTATCCCACTAAGGTGTGGTAGCTACCTTAGAAACAAACAAAGTAAAGCTACTTTCGTTTTTCCTTTATGAAATATAGATGAGAGAAGAACAAAGGAGACCATCCTATGTCTTGCGCTTATCTCCTAGTTCGATTCCTCTCTCTCTTGATAGTCCTTCGCTACTTGCTTCCTTGTACGCCCAACTTCATAGAGTACCTGTAGGATCAAAGTAGCATAACACTATACAAGAACATGGATCTATAATCATAAACAATCTAGGATCAGATGTAAATTGACCATACAAATGCATAAAACATAAATGACACAAGAGTATGGAGGAAAACTTGAATAGATTTTATTGATAATCAAGAAAGAGCCAAGGGAGTTACAACCAGTTGTTCTGACCCAACATCATCCTCTCAGCAAGTAAGCCCTTCTTCACCTCATGCAAAGCTTAGATCACCCAACACTATGATGTTGTCTCAAGAAACCAACAGCAATTCCTTACAAGATGCAAAATTCTAGCCTCCGGATCTCTGGGATGAGGGATCCATATATAGATATCTGTAAGGGAGATGAGTCAGCTTGTGATTTTATTAGTGTCTTCCCTCTGATAGTTCTTGCTTCCACTTGGAGATTGATGATCTCCTACTCATCCTTGGTCAAATTTAGAGAGGCAATTTTCACATGAGAAGTTTCTGGAAGATTCCATGCCTCTCCACCTTGCGGATTGACACTGTTATTTGTCACTTCTCGCCCATCGCACCCCATAGAAGGGATTTTTGAAATGAAACGCACCCACAGAGTGTATTTAGGTGAGATGCAACGCACTTTGCCTATGGAGCAGCTGAAATGATCTTGTTTTGACTAGTTTTGAGCAGTTTTTCATGGAGAACTTCTGGGAGAAGCTGTAATTAGTTGACCTTGTTCCTTTAGGGGTTAGAACAACACTTTTAGGGACTTAGGAGCCCTTGGTTTATGGACATTTTATGCTTGGGCTTGCAGTGCCCAAAAATGTCTATAACAGTTGCCCCCTAAAGCATGAGGTCGTTAATCTTTTGATGTCGGGTGAAATGCTTTATTATGAGGATCCGAAGTTCTTTCAAGCTGGGAGGAGACCTGTAATAAGATACAATACAATACATTATCTTCATAATATTTTCATGATCTAGCTGAGGCGTGCATTTCCATGCTTAACTTTATAAATTCATTTTCATGTACATAGGACAGACAATCATCTGAGTGTAGACTGATGATTCTGGTAGAGTCATCATCCCTTTGATTGGATGATTATCTGTGCAGTAATGATGTAAATTTGATGTCTTTATTTCCCTGAATATATATCGCAGCCTGAATGGATGAAACTAGATCCGGGGTCTTCAATTTCGTTCAATATTCACTCGAAGTACAAGTCTATCCATGTGAGAGATGTTCTGGAGTCGAACATGGAAAGACATCACCTGATTACCAGCCAATGATGTAAGCTATTAACAGGCGCGAGAGGATCCACCGATAATGATAATGACCCTCAAGGTACTGCAGTACAATTCATGTGGTGTGAATAAAGGACTTGGCGTCGAACACCACGCAAAATCTTTCGGTCGAAGGTCATTGATGTAAACCTATCACCGGAAGTGAGAAACTTGCCATTGAGGCATGCAAGCTTCAAAGTACTGAATGGGGTGTTCCTAGATCGACTTCTTGGATAATGAGCTGATGTCGACAAGAAGCAATCCGTCATAGGAGGGCCTTAATGAATCCCACATCAATGACACGGAACGGAGAAAATGATTTTAATAGAGGTGAAAATGATCTGGTGATATAAGGTTCAGGGTGGCGGTCATGAAAGAATGGAGTGTAAATGTATTGTAGCGGGTGAGACACAGGTGAATTCTCTGAATGACTTCTCTTGAACATATCAGCAACACTGATGTGATGGATTGGTAGCATTAACCCCAAATGTGGATGGTGTGATGGGACCATGGTGATGTGACTGGTGAATGAAACAACCCAACCCGACTTGGATGCAGAGTGAAAGTGTCATGTTCAAGAGCGACTTGCTACCAACAAAGTTTCTTCAAGTTTTCTTCCCAATTTTTCCCCAGTCGTTGCTGACCAGTACCTCTTTATTTTTGTCAAGCTTGAGGAGGATAACATATGCTTATTCTATAATTTTCCCTTCGGCAAACCCATCGCTATGTTTTAACGAGCCTAGCGATAGTGAAACTCGTTCTTGTCTGCTATGGACAAGTTTGTCGCTATTAAGTTTTAACGAGTTTAACGACAAAGATAACTTGGTCCTTTTCAATTTTAGAGAGTCTAAAAAGGGACGTAAAGGAAACTCCAAAATTCCTTTTTCGTCATCTAATCCCTTAAGTCCGAAAAATTATAAAACAATACAAAAGGGATGAATTTTCAATACTTTTAACGAGCCGAACAAAACAAGCGCTCGATCTTTTTGTGTAATAATCCCTCAGGTCCCAAAAAGATTAAAATCTAAAGGAGGGATAACACTTCCGGTCCCTTTAACGAGCTGGAGAGGCCAATGGCTCAGCAATCTTTTCATATTTTACGAGTCAGTTGAAAAGAGCTTAAAGGGGACTCGTCTTTTGAGGAACAAGTGATAAAATTGGGTAGCAACTGATTCCAGGTAAGGGTTGGAATTTTCCAATCACGGCAGTGTTACAAGGATGGCTAGTGGTATCACTCTTCGCAGCTGTTCCTCAAAAGGGGGTAAACAATCAAATGGAGGTGAATGATCGGCCAATACAGAGTGGAGGTGATGATGAGAACACGACCAAGGCTTTAAAGGCTAAATTACTACATTCACGATGGTTATTTACTGGGAAATAGTTCATTTTTTAATGAGCTTAAACGCGGGGAGAAACATTTGCTCATGACTTATGTTTATTTTTTAACGAGCTTGAACTATGTGCTAAAACTGCTCGATCCAATCGTATAATAGGGATGTCTCATCTAAGATGCCATTTTTCAGAAGCTTAAACCTTGCTCCTGATCCTTTCTTTGTGCAAGTTAGGAAACGACCAATCCTGCGAGTTTAAAGGGTTAGAGGACCTACAAATTTAAAAAAATAAATGATCGCTCTTCGCTTGCACTCCAAAAGGTTTTCATGCCCCCAGGTATAAAATAAAGCTTCAAGGTCACCTTTCATTCTACTGAAAAAACATTTGTTTTATCAGGAAAGGTCTACCTCTTTCAGGTTACCAAAGATTGTTCTATTCACACCGCAAACAAAACACTTCTTCGGCGATGTCTACCGAAATAGACAAAGGTGAGAAAATCCACTCCAATAACTTTGACGAGGGAATCTTATTCCAGTCTAACCCCCTTTTCCAACCACGGACAGGAGTACAGACTAGTCATATATCTCTCGCGGAAACCTACCCTATACCCGAAGTTTTCCTCCTGACGTAGACCAGGGTGCATGCCCCCTGGGTTTCAGTCATGTCCCCCGAATCACTCGTGCTCATCAGGTGGACGGACTGGAGATTGATGAGACATTCCTTGTGTGAAAAGACCATTTAGGGATGGTATATGACTATTTGCTATGTGTGATCTGGGAAATGAATGCTGGTCTACGAGCTTGACCACTCTTCCTTCGTGCGGAAAACACATTACTCTAAAGAGTGAGGAGACAATCGCTCCCATGCAATAAATATAGTCTCGTCCAAGGAGTAGATTATAATCCAGGGGTCCTTGGACTACCATTACATTCATATGAACGTTTTTCCCTCTCAATGTTATGGGTACATTGGGAAGTATCCCTAACTGTCGACTGGTTCCTTTGTCAAAGCCTGTTAGATTTCTCATCTCAGGCAAAAGCGATGGCGAACCAAGCGCTCTCCAAGAAGTCCAGGAAAGGATACTCACAGAAGCCCCTTCATCTATGATGGTACCAGCCATAACCATTCTATATATTTGAGCAATAATTCGGAATGGTACACTAGCCAGTAAACGGGGTTTGCCTAGTTGATTCCAGTCAAAGGAAACAACTAGGTTTCTTGGAGGTGGGACCGAATAGATGGCCGGGTGCGACTCTGACGAACTTCCTTCCTGCGGTAAAGGAAAGGGTAAATTGCCCCCATGTTCATCGGAGTCTGTGCTTACGAAAAGAATTTGGACGGTGTCATCCTTGTTCTCTTCGTTGACTGTATCATCTGAAGATGGAACCTATGAAGGCAAGACTGGGTCAACTGCCGCCTTGACCTTTTGACTTTCGTCTGGTATGGGTTCAGATGGTTCGTCTTCAATGATAGATGCTTCGGCTGACCACCTGGGCGGGTCAGTCGGATTTTCAACTAGTGATGGACTCGGCAAGAGTTTTTTATATCTAGGAGGAAGTCGTAACGGTGAAACCGGATGATCGTCCAAAACTCTTTTAGCCTCGTCTAAGAAGGGACAACGGTGGATGGCATGATCACCTTCACACAGTTTACAAGGAAATCTATATTTTCCTTTTTGTCCTGGGGCTTCACTTTCACTAGTCGACGGTGTGTTTTCAACATGATCATCAGAGGTTGACGACACCGGGTTGTGCAAACGAGGAGACCAGTCCCTTAAAATCCGAGGGATGCAGGGACAATCTCTATGATAGTGGTCTCCTTTGCAAATGACACATGGCAATTTAGGCCTGGTTGGTGCAGTGTGTGGATTTTCGCTAGACGATGTTTGATTGCCCCCTTTCACTTCTGGCTCCTTCTTCTTCTTCTCTTTCTTCTTTTTTTGCTTCTTCTTCTCAGATACTTGATTTTTGGCTTTACCAGCCCCATCAAGCGGAGAGGAAGGAGGAGAGGAAGAATTGGAGGAAGTAGAGGGTTGGGGGGTAACTTTGGATTCGTCTAGTTGCTGACTCGATTGTTTAGGAATTGCGGTGTTTTGAACGACAGAGGTTGAGAAGAGCCATACGGGCAAGCCGATTGTCAATCCTGGAAGCGACAATGTGGCCATATGGGGTGCACCAACATCTCCCCAAGAGGAGAAGGGACTAGGATTTCCTCCAAGGGGAATTCCTTGGTTGGAAGATTCCATTTTCTCAACCTAATATCAATGTAGGAAAGGGTGATGATTATTCCATTTAAAATAAATTTTAGACGCTTTGACACAACTTGTTTTTTCAATTTTAAAGAGTCGAGAAAAAAACAAAAGATGACTCTAGTCGCCTTCGATTTTTAATGAGCCTGAAGTGACAAGTGCTCAGATGGACCTTTTCCGTTAAGGAGTCTGAAAAGGAACGAAAGGGACTACTCTAGAAATCTAGGCAGAGGGATTACCAAACGAATCGCAAAATTGCAGAATACTTTTTACGGTATGGCAGTCAATCTTCCCGAATGCTGTGTTCAGTGCATTGCGATCGATAGGGTGGCAGACACAGCTTCCTATGGATAAAGGATTAAGCCTATTGTGGTCTCCCAAAATATACTCGACGGTACATGGGAGCACAAGTCCGTACTATCACTTATCGTCTCAAAGTGGAGGAATCACCCAACCATCAGTGAGAACAACAGTTACCAGGCTTTATGATGCCAGAATGCGTCTCTAGCCTAGACTTCTAGATGTTGTGCGTTAGGTTCCAAAGCATTGTTAGATTCATTAAATTTATTTTATAGTTGATCTTGCTTAAGAAATTTGCCTTTCAGGTTCACCATGAGATGTAGATGTACAATTCCTAAAATGCAATCTAATATGATAAACAATCTTTTATCTTCTTTGTGCAATGAAAATCCTAGCTACGAAGGAAAGAGGGACAGTATTCTTTCACAAAGAGCAAAGAGCACACACTAAATGCACTGTCCTAAATCAAACCAATCAAACAGTCTAAATGCAAATGCACATGCATGTATTTGTTTTCGGCTTTCATAGTATGTGAATGATAAAAGAAATCTAATGCGAAAATCTGAATTACTTTTCAAGCGACAATTACTAACAAGTTTTTTTTCAAAATCAAAAATGAAGACAATCACAACAATTTAGGATTCGGAAATGAATACTTGCTTTCGACACTAGAAAAACTACAAATTCAGACCAAATACAATAGTAACAGAGTAATCGACTATCACAAACAACCAAACTCTCTCCTATGACTGAAAACGACACTTGCGACACTTTCAATTCAAGGAACGACAATACAATTACGTTACTTTTTGCAAGGGAGAACTGAAAACGACTCAACAAATACACAAAAACATTTATAGCTCTTTTGCACAATGGAGGCGGAATATCAGCAAGGAAAGGGGTTTCAAACAGAGATATACTGATTACAAACAACAAAACTCATGAATAGAACTAAAAAGAATGAACACAAAAACCAAAACTGAGGAACAATGCTTAGTCTGATCAGCGCACCTGTAACACAGTGAACTTGAAATGCAGCGCACCTACTACACTCGGGAAGTGCGCTGAATTTCAGATTCACCGAACAGAGCCTGCGCTGGGCCAGAGACGAGACTTTGCTTAGGTTCCGAGTCACAGTTTGCAGTTCAGTTCAGGGGTTTTGGCCGAGCAAATGGTAATCAGTAAACCAACAATCAGGGGTAGATCTAAGGAGGTTACTGGAGCTACCACAGGGGAAATTAGAGAGTTTGTAAATCAATTGTTTAATTCATAAAAAAATCCCAGAGATTGACTGAAGTGGCATTTATCTACTTTGCATTTGCATAGCAAATGCAGTTCGAAAGCTACCTGGCTCGACTTCAGGCTCCGTCTGTAAGTTTATAAAATAAACAACAAGGAAGATAAACAAACAACCTAGTCGATCCCCAGCAGAGTCGCCATTTTGTTACAGGGAAAAGTGTCTATACAGAACTGCTTATCCCACTAAGGTGTGGTAGCTACCTTAGAAACAAACAAAGTAAAGCTACTTTCGTTTTTCCTTTATGAAATATAGATGAGAGAAGAACAAAGGATACCAACCTCTGTCTTGCGCTTATCTCCTAGTTCGATTCCTCTCTCTCCTGATAGTCCTTCGCTACTTGCTTCCTTGTACTCCTAGCTTCACAGAGGACCTGTAGGATCAAAGTAGCATAACACTATACAAGAACATGGATCTATAATCATAAACAATCTAGGATCAGATGTAAATTGACCATACAAATGCATAAAACATAAATGACACAAGAGTATGGAGGAAAACTTGAATAGGTTTTATTGATAATCAAGAAAGAGCCAAGGGAGTTACAATGAGTTGTTCTGACCCAGCATCATCCTCTCAGCAAGTAAGCCCTTCTTCACCTCATGCAAAGCTTAGATCACCCAACACTATGATGTTGTCTCAAGAAACCAACAACAATTCCTTACAAGATGCAAAATTCCAGCCTCCGGATCTCTGGGATGAGGGATCCATATATAGATATCTGTAAGGGAGATGAGTCATCTTGTGATTTAATTAGTTTCTTCCCTCTAATAGTTCTTTCTTCCACTTGGAGATTGATGATCTCTTACTCATCCTTGGTTGAATTCAGAGAGGCAAGTGTCACAGGAGATGTTTCTAGAAGATTCCATGCCTCTCCACCTCGCGGATTGACACTGCCATTTGTCACTTCTCACCCATCGCACCTCATAGAAGGGCTTTTTGAAATGCAACGCACCCATAGAATGCATTTAGGTGAGATGCAACGCACTTTGCCTATGGAGCAGCTGAAATGATCCGGTTTTGACCAGTTCTGAGCAGTTTTTCATGGAGAACTTCTGGGAGAAGCTGTCATCAGTTGACCTTGTTCCTTTAGGGGTTAGAACAACAATTTTAGGGACTTAGGAGCCCTTGGTTTAAGGACATTTTATGCTTGGGGTTTCAGTGCCCAAAAATGTCTATAACAGTCCTCGCAAAATCTGTGGTTTGGTAATATCTCCATGGAAGAAAAGGGAAAGTTTGTCACCATTGAGATAGATGACAAGGAGGAGGACCTATAGGCTCTCGTCGATGAGATAGAGGAAGCAGAGGACATGTAAGAGGACATCCAGTCGGCACAGTCTATAGAAAAATTTCCCAAGTACCTCCCTCCGCGAAAAGGGAAAACTAAGATACCAAAAGATCTGGATGCCATCAAGAGCGCACTCCAGACCCTGCTCCTCCCTTATGGAATTGTGTTTGAGGGCTCGCACCTGGGCCGCATGCCCACAATGAAGTTTGAATATTGGGACCTCATGGACAGCGAGAAGTTCCCACACTTAGAGACGGAGAGCCTCATGAAGCAGAGCATGGAGGGGCCAATCACAACATTAGAACCCTGAAAGTGGCTGTGTGGTGTGGAGAAGGCTGGATTGTTTCATCTCTTATGGATTCCGAACTTTCATTGCATGCCCATCACTATTTTCATCATCAAGCAGCTGCTCTGCCTGGTGCACAATGGGTAATTATGGCTGGAGGAGCCTATTCCCATCACGGCGGATCTCATCCATAGAATTTCTTGGCTTCCCTGTAAGGGAAGGGACCATGCAATGATAGTTAGAAAAAGCAGTGATTTGGCTCTTACGGAAGCCATGAAGAAAAAATATAAGCTCAAAAAGAAAAAGAGGGGTTACACAATCAGCAGCATCAAAGATAAAGGGGTGCGCATAACCACCCAACTTCTGGCTGGGAAGGTAATGAGAAAATGTTGCGGTGATGAAGTACCAGCACTGGTAGTTGTGTTGGATGAACAATGCGCAGAGTGGGTCCAATTCAACTGGGCTGAGTTCCTCTGCGAGGAATTCTCGACCAACTGCAAGGAAGCCCAAGAGCAGGGCAAGACCTTCCACTATGCGTGGTTTCTCTTGTCCATTCTGCTAGTAGTGGGAGAACTACCAGAGGATAATCAGTTCCCAAGCATTGCACAGGATTTACCAGAGGCCGCAAAATACGTGTCGCTCTGGGCTACCAAGGGCACAACAAAGATCTACGGGGTTATCATGGAGGTGAGTGTCCAGATGTGGATTAATAAGAGGTCGCGCCTATCCCCCATAGTTTACAACAGTCTGCGGAGCTTTGCAGACTTCAAGGCAGACATGCACAACATCTACATCAAGGCACGAAAGGATCTGGTGTAGCAGTGGACCAATCTCCCCTTCATCACCATTGATGATGCAATTTTTTTAGTGCTAGAATCATGGCCTCCCGAGTGGCATACCCCGGATTTGGTGAAGCTAGATAGGACAACACCCTAGAGAAGAAAGGATGAGGCTGAAAAGAGGCATAATGAAAAAGCGACAGCAGAGGTAAGGGCAGTCTGTGAGGCAGCAAAGGCAGCCGCAGAGCAGGCAAAGGCTGCCGAAGTCACAGTAGCAGCATAGAAAATAGGGGCCACATCAACGCAGCAAGAGGAGGGCCAAGAATTGTCTAAGGTATAGGAGGCAGAGGACACAGACCTTGCAGAAGAAGGCATGGACCTGGGAAGGACTTCTACCCAATTGAAAAGACACGTGTCACAAAGAGATCAAGTCCACAGAAAAAGGTCAAGGGCTCCAAATTGACCTTCGACCTGATCACGGTAATAGAAGGCAACCTCTACGACATTAGCGACATGGTTCACAAGGTCACCAGAAGCTCTCCAAGAAGCCATGTTGGAGTAGCAGACTATGTTGGGGGCCCTAAGGGCGCAGCTGTAGGAACTACAGGTATGGACCCCACAAGAAGGAACCGTAGCCACCTATGGTGCAACAGGCACATCAGTAGTGGAGCAGCTGCTACGCACAAAAATGGCCAACACCATAGTGCTATCGGAAGGGGTGCGAGCAACAAAGAACAAAAACGACAAAGCCGCAGTTGGCTGGATCAAGAGACTTTTCCTTAATTTGGCTACTCATCCATGCGACACACTGTACCAACTGTAGGATGGCATAACAGCAGAGCTCCACGCCAGGGACGGCCATGCGATTCAGGTGATGAGTGAGAAAAATATCAACATCGAACAGCTCAACCTGCAGCATGACAAACTAGTCTCACAAAACTAGCAGATAGTGTAGACAGTTGATAAGCGTGCCAGGGAGTCCTAGAGTTGTCCATCACCATAGGCTTACCAACAGAAATGCGGATCCACCGTTTGGAAAGTGGAGTTTGAAACGCGTGCGAGGAAACAACACGAGTGAAATTGGAGTTGAATCAACAAATTACCGAGTTGTAGCTAAAGGCGCAGCCTTCCACTCCTCTGGAAGTTAGAGAGCAGCGCATTAGCACTATTCAAACGGGATTAGAAGAAATTGGATGGGAAGTGCAGGACTATACCGGTATGTTGGAACAAGCCTTTGGGGTCCTCACATCCTTGTAGGAGGACCCTAGCATACAACACATGGAAATAGAAGCGTGCAAGCTTCAGGAGCAGTACGACAATGTAAGGGGAACTGCACAGATAGCTGTCCTCACTCAACGGCTCATAAAGATGTAGCAAGAAAGGGCACTGAAAGAGCAGGTGGATGCCACAAGAAAGAAAGAGGCACTTCTCAAAGCACGCATCCAGCCATGGATTAATGAGGCCTTCACCATTACGGCAGATATCGAGGGCAAGCTCGCACAGATGCAGGGGCTTTACACGCTAAGGTAGGGATTTGATCCCCACAAAGAAGCATCGGAATAACGCATGCAGCAGGTCCAGCAAATCATCGAACAGTGCGCTGTGGACCTCTGAGCAGTTAAGGACCAGTTGGAGGGACTCCACGCCAAGATAGCCACATCACCAGAGTGACTCGGGGATGAGTCACGATGATTGTGTTGGGGGCTTGCTAGGCATGGAATCCCCCCACAGCTTGTTTTGGGGCTTAAAGCCCAAGTTTTGTTCAAATGTATTATAATACTCAGTGAATTGCATGCGCGGAGCATGAAGTATATGTTGAGTCATAGGGTTGTGTGCCCTAAGTATTGTAACATAATGTAATGTCATGTTGGCCTACCCATGATCTGCATACCACAGGATTGTATAAATAGAGTGAGGCTCTAACTGTAAATATAGTGAATTGGAGAGATATATGGATACGAATGGTTCGAGCATAAAGTAAGAGTCTAAGTGTATTGGGTTGTAGTAGTAGGAAGAGGCTCTACAGCTGAGTGCGCAAAGGCCTAATAGAGTCCGCAACTAAGTGCGTAGACCCCTGCAGCTGAGTGCATAGGGCGGTGTCGAGTTTGTAATCTTGAATGAAGAATAATAAAGAGAATTTGATTCCAATTTCTTTGCATCTACTTGTGTATTACATTCTTTACATTTATACTATTTTGTTTATCACGTGCACTTATATGATTGTTGGATATACTATTAATTATCACTAGTTTTACATAGATAAGTTAGGTAAATAGGTAATAATAGGTTAAATAAGCAACAAACTTGGGTATAATACGGATTGTGCCCCAAGTAGGGCTGCACGAAGGTAACCTCACAGGTTGCGAGGGACTAATAGGTGCACGTAGCGACATGCGCGCAGGGTCAAGCCGCGAACCCCCAGAAGCTCATTAGACATCCCCAGGGTGCAGAAACATGGTTCTAGTACCCTCCCATACTACTTCGAGTGAGACCTTAGTCCACGCTCTCCACAGACTATTGCCGAAAGGGCCAGTAGTACCGGGATTTGCTTGGCTAAATCACCTCCGAACCTAGGTCAGGCCCATACAAGCCAACACTTATGCAAGTATACAAAAGATTTTCTATAATCTTAAGAAATGTTTGATTTTCCAGAATATATATCTCATAAAAAAAATTAAAGAGGTTAATTTTCTAAGGGTATTTTCAATATTTTTACTTGTTTTATAAAACATTAGCAAATGAGTAGTTGAAAAAGTAGTGAAGAAGTGAAATGTAATTAACATGAAATATAGTGTGAAATGAAACCAAATTCTATCCCAAAAAAAAATATAAACCCAAGAAATACCTCTTTGATAATAGATATAGAGCTATTCTCACTTGCCTCTTCAAGGGGAAAGCTCCATGAGAAATTCTCTAAATAAAATCACAATTCTTGACAAAAAATTGCATAACCTTCTAATCAATATATATTTATCCACGGAGAATATCAACTACATTTTGGTCCATTTCCAATGAGATCCTACTAACTAATTTGGGCTTTATTAAGAAAGAGAGCAATTTTTACAATGATTAAATATTAACCAACTATTTAACGGAACACATACATAATAATGTATCTAAGTAAGGAGGTTATGGTAGGACCCTAACATGGTATGCCCATTTCCATTGTTCAAAATTGAGACCCCATATGCACCAAGAAATTTTGGCATTAGTTATTTAAACTTCATGGTACCTAGCTAAATATTAGTACTCTATATCATCCTCAGATTAATGGTCAAATAGAAGTGATAAATAAGTTTCTAGAAACATATTTGAGATGTTAGAAGGGGGATGGAATGTTAGAGTCCTATCCTAACCCCCTTATGTAGATACAATATTAATGTATGTGTCCCACTAAATACTTAATTTATAGTCACTCATTGTAAAAAGGGTCACCCTTGTTAATAAAACCCAAATTAGTTAGTAGGCTCTCATTAGAAATGGGACAATACGTTAATTTTGTCCATGGATAGATGCATATTGATTAGAAGGTTATGTAATGTTTTGTTAACAATTGTAATTTTATTTAGGGAGTTTCTCTTGTAGGTTAAACCCTTGAAGAGGTAAGTTAACATAGCTCTATATTATGATATTATTAAAGATATTTTTATTTGGTTTATAATGTTTTGGGCTAAAATTATCTTTAATTTCACACTATGTTCATTGTGAATTATAGTAAAAATATTCACCACTTTCTTAGCTACTCATTTGTTGAAGCTTTAAAGAACAAGTGAAAATCTTGAAAATCTTCTTGGGAAACAACCTCTTTAGTTTTTTTATGAGCTATATAATATGGAACATCAAACACCTCTTCACCTTTCAGAAAAAATCTTGTAAACTTGCACAAGTACCATTTTGAAATGTATCCTCTTCATATTCAAAAATATATCCCTCTTCATCATCAAAGATGAGGTAATTTTTCTTTTCAAACCCCATGGTTCAATAAGATACTAATAAATCCTCAATTGGATAAATCCATTTACAATATACATTAAATTATTAATGGAAATTGTTCAAATATGATACACTAGTAGAAGGAAAACCCTTGAACGATTTTCTAGAATCTATCTCTAGGGAAAATATAAACAACTTCATTAATACATATTCATCAAAGACACCTAATTGATACATCCGTAAGTGAAAATATTTTAAATTCTGAGAAAGTACATATTCTTTGCCTTCTCTATATTTAACAATATAATCTTCCCATTCTTTCTTAGCAGACATTAGGTTACGAAAACTAGGTAGTAAGAAATGAAATGGAGCAAATATTGTAGCAACTATTGAAGAAAATTAATTAGCCATGAAAGTAATATGTACTCTACAAGTATGGAATTAGTAGATGAAAAAAATTAGTCCTTTGTTATTTATCTGGTAAAATAAATCATTTACTTCATTCACTAGTATGGTTTCCAAATAAGTTGTTGTTTGTTGAGTTTTTATTCAAGGGGGCTCTTAGGACAGAGAGGGTATCCCTCAAACTATCAAAATGATAGCCATTCCAAGTTACCT